>JBAWJQ010002204.1:0-51460 GCA_037783105.1 Bactrocera zonata
AACAAGAAATAACGTTAACTTCGGTTGCACAGAAGCTAAATACCCTTCACAGGTGCATTTCTGTTAGTAACTATTTGTTCAGTTTGTATGGAAGCTATATGCTATAGTTAACCGATCTGAACAATTTCTTCGGAGATTACATTGTTGTCTTAGAAAATAATATATACCAAATGTTGTGAATATATCTTGTCAAATGTGAAAGTTGTCCATACAAGAACTTGATTCAGATCGTTCAGTTTGTATGGCAGCTATATGCTATAGTCAACCGATCTGAACAATTTCTTCGGAGATTACATTGTTGCCTTAGTAAATAATATATACCAAATTTCGTGAATATATCTTGTCAAATGTAAAAGTTTTTCATATAAGAACTTGATTCCGATCGTTCAGTTTGTATGGCAGCTATATGCTATAGTGGTCCGATATCGGCCGTTCCGACAAATGTGCAGCTTCTTGAAGAGAAAATGACGTTTGCAAAATTTCAAAACGATATCTTAAAAACTGAGGGACTAGTTCGTATATAATATACAGACAGACGGACAGACGGACAGACAGACAGACATGGCTAAATCGACTCAGCTCGACATACTGATCATTTATATATATACTTTATAGGGTCTCCGACGATTCCTTCTGGGTGTTACAAACTTCGTGACAAACTTAATATACCCTGTTCAGGGTATAAAAATATGTTTAAAACATTGAAATAATGAAAGTTTCTTATAAAAAATTCAGGTTAATAAACTTTTATGAAAAAATGTTACGGAAAATATTACACCAAAAAATATATAAAAATTTTTTTTAAAGTTTTATAAATTTTTTGATTTTTTTTTAATGAAGAACAATTTTTGTTTAGTTTATGTATTAAAAAAATGGCATAAGCTTTAAAAAGAAGGAAAAATTTTATGAAAATAATTTTAAGAGAAGCTTTGTAAAAAAATTGTATTCTGTTTATAATGGAAAATTATTATAAAATATAAAATAAAGTCTAAAGTAACTTTCTGTGCATCTGTTTATGTCTAATTCCCGAATTGGAAGCAAAGTACATAAAAATGTCGGCAAGCTACATAGCAGGAAGTAGCTCATAGGAAAGCACGAGAAGTATGTTGAGAGCTTACTCACTTTTAGATTTGCTAGGTACGGAAGATGTCCCTGGTAAGTTGCGCCAACCAATGGAAGATATACGTGGAGAAACATAGGTCCCTTAAGCAAGAAAGAAAATATCAAGAGCACGAGTAGGATTGAAAAAAATATTTTATGAAGAAAAAAACGAAGTCCTCCTTCTATGTAAATGTCAGCTTTAAAGGAACAAGCTCTGACAAAGCTGATGTTTCCGTCTTTAGTAGTAAAAGAGACGACAAATTTTGGGTTCACAGCGCCATATATTGACTGAATTTGTTTATAAATAATCTAAGCTTAACCATTAATCTGTAGAAGCTTCGGCTGGTAACTGCGAAAAGCTGAAGATATACTTGAGTACATCTCAGTTCTTATTTTAGATGTTCATGACGTTACTCAGAAATTAGGTAAAATATGAGGTATTATTCGGCAGGAATTCGAGAAACAACATTTGTCAACCTAAGTTCGAAACTATTAAGAGTATATACAAGAAATTAAATATGTATTAAATTAATATTTCTTCAATTTAACCTCAAATATACACTTAGTTTTGAAACAAAAAATATATATATTTTGTAAAATTCTGGCAACCAAAAAAATAAGTAAGCTTCCTTATTATATGTTTTCATTTAAAATCACATCAAACTATGTATAAAAAACGATATAAGCCTCGTCAAATATGAGTACAAAACTCCTGAACTATCAACAATGTGAAATAATCTCTTCAATAACTAACAACTCAACTAAATTTGAACACTTCACAACAATAATATGACTGGCATTATCACAATATTACTAACATAGTTGTTTTTGTATTTACAGAGATAATATATAAACGTTTTCACATTTTGTTTGTGCTATATGCCGCTCTATGTACACGGCCCTCTGTCCATCGCTAAGCAACACCTGCATCACTTTCTACTCTCGCAACAGCACTTGGTTTATTATTTTCGAACTGCTTGGGTGACAGATAATTTTACTAGATATATATATGTAATACATATAAACGCAGCAAACGGCAAACGGTTTCCAGGAAACGATAACATATATCATACATTCCGGTGAGTATTTGCTGCGCAAAAGCAATTTTTCGCCAACTCACCTTTCAATTGCTTCCATTCTGCTTGCTCTGCTTTGCTATATTGAGTTCACACTAGCATACAACAATAACAATGTTTGACAGCTATAACTGCGCTGTAACAATCAGCAATAATCGCAAGAAATTATTAGTTATTGCTGTCGAGTATTGATTTAGACGAAGTGTTTGAAGGTGGCAGCTTCCCTTAACACTTGTTCGAGTGCCGCTGATTTATTAAAAATTCAATGGAATTGCAGAATGTGTTGTGTTGTATATATACATATATCAGAATACTTATTTCTTGTATATATACATATATATATACGCTGAACAGGACACATTCAGTTTTCCACGAAGTTTGTAGCACCTAGAAATAAAAGGGAGTTCCTATAGCGTTGGCCTTGTCCGCTTGTCTGCCTGTATATACGCGAACTTAACCCTCAGTTTTTGAGATATAGATTTGAAATTTTGCACACGCCCTTTTTTTTGCAAAGAAATGTTCATTTGACAAAATTACTTATCTAGGATCGCTATAATATATAGCTGCCCTGCAAACTTTACCAGCGGTGTCAAGTGCTTGTATGAAAAACTTTTACATTTGACGAGATACCGTAAAAACTTTTACGTGGGTTATTGCCTGGGGCAATGAAACAATATCTATATATTTTTATATATATGTAGCTGTCATACAAACTACCTCTTTAAATTCAAATTTTTGTTAGATTTTTTTTTTTAATTGCAATGGTAACTTCACGAAATTTGTCAAAGATTATTATAGCGAACAGCGCTACAATTTTCAAACATAATATCCGGATCGAATCACTGTAGCATATAAATGTCATACAAACTGACTTATCAAATTCAAGAGCTTGTATGAATAAATTTTTCATTTTACGAGATATCTTTACGAAATTCAAAATAAGATAATGCTTGAAGTAATTGTATAACCTAGTAAGAAATAATGCAGATCGGCTCACTATAGCATATAGCTGTCATACAAACTGACGGATCAAAATGCAGCTGAAGATCGCTTATAACAATATTTGATATTAAAAATGCACTTCTGCGGCCTATTAAAGCTTCACTGAAGCCGCAGTTAACGGTTATTATTGTTTTTTGTTATTATTACTTATTATTTTTAACATCTATTTAGCTATTTCACAAGAAGACATTAACTATCATCGAAAATAAGTTTCTTGAAACTATAGAGTAAAGGCCAATAAAGAGGAACATAAAAAACATAACAGCTAAAAAAAATAATGTCATAAAATTGTATTGAAAAGAGCACTACAAAAATTCATAAAATATAAATATAAAATACTAGTTGACCCCGCAGCCGCCTTTTCCTGCGTGAAATTATGTGTTTTGAAATGAAAGAAAAGTTAAATTTATCATTTCATTTTTTTTGTCGATATAACGCAGCTTGATAAACTACATTTTCTGGTTTCTGTTTCGGTGCGTAAATGTACAGAGAAGATAGTTTTCCAACTCGTGAGCACGCCACGTATTTTTGGCCGTGTGAAAAACATAGCAGTTCCAAATTTATGCCACACATTTCTAGCAACTATCCTTGTGTCCTGATGATTGTCATCTCAATTGCAATTTTTACTGGAAACGGTATCCGTTTGAACTAAAATGGAAATCGATACAACTTTTCCACAAAGGAATTTGTAGCATCAAGCATTCTGTTCCCCTGTATTCGATAGGTGCGTCACAATCAGTCGGGTTCCATTACACAGTTTCGGCGCTTGCAGATTGCGAAACGTAATAACGGCAGATCCAACTTTGAGACGCAAATGATGCGGCAGCTTACCAAGCCTCTCCGAAGAATTTTTACAAATTCCACTGTATAATTCACGGCGTCGCCTTCATTGTCAAGACGATCGATCGATTTGTATGAGCGCAAGTCTCCCGGAATTAGACTCTGAATCTTCCAGTTAAGTCATCAACATCGGTATTTTTGGCAGCTATCATTGCACGTGCACTCAAGGAATCGCTCTTACGATAATTTGGCCAATGTTCGGATAAACATTCATGATGAGCTCATCTTTCCTGAATCGATATAGGGCAGATGGAATAGATATCAAACCACCGGAAGTATCAACCGAAATTAATCCATTTCCAATTCTTAGCAAATACTATGTAAAATGCCTTTGGCAACGTAATTTTTGTTCGTATACCATAATTGACGC
Organism: Bactrocera zonata; assembly: GCA_037783105.1. Taxonomy (NCBI): domain Eukaryota; kingdom Metazoa; phylum Arthropoda; class Insecta; order Diptera; family Tephritidae; genus Bactrocera; species Bactrocera zonata. The sequence continues at coordinate 4,390 of JBAWJQ010002204.1, forward strand.
AGATTTGAAGGCTGATATGTTGAATCGATCATCGCGAAAAGTGTGCGAACTTTAGTGGCATGCGTAGTAGCTATGGCATCGTCCATCGTTTGATTCCAGCGATTATCTGGCATGCTTCTCAAAAAGTTGCACACACCGTACCGTTCACAGTACGCAATGACTCAAATGAAGTTGAACCGCACACATTAATCAATAGCAACCGAAGGTAGAAACAATCGTCGTTTTTCGGGTGGATTGTGTGAATTCGTCCTAATGCATTAGTTGATAACACATGGTTGTCCATCTACTGGTTGGCCTTGGTTCCTGCGTAATTATTTCTTTGACGATGCATTCCATGTATAATATCAAGGCATTTCCTCGCAAACGGATCACTGACGAAAGTTGAGCAAAAACTCTTAAATGTTAATTTTGTTGCTGGCGGTGTTTTCATTGGCTGTACTGTATTCTCTGGGTAAATGCACTCTTTGGCCATTCTTTGGCCATTCTCCAAATTAACTGCAAGACCCACAACAGTCGGAAAACGTTCATGAATTGCAAAAGTAAATATCCTACAAAGCGCTTTAGTGCAGTTCACGTATCGACCGTATCGTTCAAGACCAATAACCGCCATGTTGCTTCTTTTAGTGACGTACTTACAAACGTAATTTATCGATTACGCCAAAATGCAATACTAAACACTGATATCAGCTTTGAATATGAATTAGACAATAATGGTGAATATAGTACGATCCATGTGTTGTCAACTTCGATATTCACTCTTCTACATTGAACTCTGAATGTTCTGCCATTGTCGTCTGGTAAGTGACGCAGATAAAGTGGATATCCATCATTTATGGTTTGTGTTTCCGAAAGAAGAGCACGTGGATACTGTTTCGTGCGTTTATTGCCAGACATACAAACCGAAGTGGATTGTGGTATCCGCAAGGTCCGTGAACCTTATTGGTTTTCATCACTTCGTACAATACTGGATCTTTCGCATGATTGAATGATTTCATCAATTTGATCTGGTGTAACCATCATCCACCATCCAAGGAAGAATGTGTGCGTGCGGCAAACCTCTCTTTTGCCACTCAACAGAGTACATCTAGCATCTAACAGCACCATTAATACGTTGCTTCAAGATAAAGTCCATCGAAGCTTTTGCTTGAAAAGTTTTGCTTTGACATCGTGACGATCGCTTGCTGATTGACCGCGATCCATAATACCGCACGTATGCCATCGCATTCTGGGAGTACTCGGTCATGTGCCTTAGGCTGCTAATGTATGTTGATGCCAAAGAAAACGCCGACCGATATTAGCGGGACCTCTTCGTGGCACCGCAACAAATTTCAATCTGTAATTGTTCACTTTGTGTGCAACACACATAACATTTTCACTGAATTATTTTCAAACATTTTTGAAGCAAACGACAAATTTGAACGATTCAAATAATTGAAAAACAAAACAAAAAAAATTGAAAAAAAAAATGTGTATGGAAAAAATTAACTTTTTGGAATTGTCCGACTTTCCGATTTTTCCTCACGAAAGACATACAGGTTTTTTGATTTCTAAACCTTCCCCGATCCACACAGAACATCCTCTTAAGATTTCATCAAGATTGGTATAGTTGTTTCCTTAACGTTACTAATGAACAAAGATTCATTCGTTTGTATGGAAAAAAGAAAACGACTGTTTTTAGGGGGTTTCCGGCAATTATTCGATTTCTTGCCGTAAAAACCATCTTTGAACCTCAACGAACATTTAGAAAAAATAATTGGTCAAATTGGTCCAGGCGTTGTTGAGTTAAGCGCTTAGCAACACATTTTGCGATTCATTTTTATACATAAGAAGATTCCACACTCACATCAATCACACACATAAAGGTTACTCATACGCCACGTCACATAAAAATGTACGCGAAATTTCTACCACTCACTTTTGTTATTAACTCTATTATTTTTTATGTAATGATGCTATAAAATCTCGATTAAAATCACGTTTGCTATATTAAAAAAAAAATTATTCAATAAATAACAATGTATAAAATTAACATTAAAAGTATTTGCATTGGAAAGAAAAAAATATTCTGCTGAGAATTCAATAAATGTGCGTGCATATTTCGAATTGCCATATCAGTGAACCACTTAAAGTTCAAGTGAAAGTAAAAATAATCAGCTTGAATTTTTATATAAAAATAATGACGTAAGCGTAAACTCATGTGCAGTTTAGTTTCAATGTAAGCCACCCACGTTCTGTAACGCCTACTCACACGCCAAAGGAATGACAAACATTTTCCAATTAGCCATTAGAGCGTGCCAACACTGCAAATTGCGCTCATTTGCTGCAGAAAAACATAAGAATTTATTTTATTGTACTGCTAGTGCTTGTGCGATATGCACAGAGTGTGGGAAACACCTTGAAAGGGCATATTGAACAAGTGGAACACTTAGTTATTTACATTTATTATTACTTTGTGTGGAAAGTTTGGGAATTTTAAATACGACTATTTAAGTATATTACAGTTAGTGTTCAGACACTTATTATAGTTGTTGTTTACTTGTTGTAATTTTGATAAGGTGTAAGTATAATTACTGTGAAAAATTCCAAAAAAAATTTAAAAAGAAATTAAAAATTAAAAATACAAAAAAAATAAAAAAGAAAAAAATATTGCGTATTTTCGCAGCATAAAAAATAAGTTTAGTGCTTTCACGAATATGTAACTACTCTATTTGCCGCATATCCATTTCCACATCTAATTACCGTAATTGAAGTCTGGTCCACCTTTTTCTCAAAATACTCGCTTGTGAGCGCGAGGCGTCGCTGTATTTTCTTTTTGTTACACCCTGCAAGCTTTCGGCAGGCCAGCTTTTGCTTATTATGCATGCCGTACGCCACGCGCACGCATTTCCTTTTATGTTGCACCGGTTATTGGCTTGTTTGTCACGTGCCACCTTTATAGGGCCGACGCACTAAATGATTTGATCAATTGACTGCTCGCTTATTTGCTGGCTTGTTGCCCAGCAGTAACTCTTTTTCCTCTCAGCGCCCACAAGCAAACTAGTCGCGGCATAATAAACATAAAAGTTACAACAACACGAACAAACAAAGAAACAGTTATACCCTTATTAAACCGTTGGTATGAAATCAGTGAAGGTCGGAAAGGTATATAATAGAGAAATCACAAAAAAATTTTAAAATTGCAAAAAATTTTTTCGCGCCAAACTGACCCTTTGAAACGCTCTAGCGGCTAAAGTATTTGACCCAGGTCGATGAAATAAATTGCACCGGCGTGTGGGGTATAAATATACAAAACGTGCTATAAATAGGTCTTCCCCAGTTGTGTTGCTAATTCTGTATTACCTAACATTTCCTCTACGGCTAGCTGCGGAATTAGCAATGAATTGTTAATAAAAAACCTGCTCAATACTATGGTAACCGGTAATGTTCCATTTATTTAGCTTGAAGTCAGAAGTGGGAAATGACTTGATGCTGGGCGTGGCTTGCGTGGCGACGTGTGTTTTGTCATTTTACTTTACATATGGTATAAGAGCACTCTTATAACGGTAAATTGTTGTATTTTTTGGTGGAAGAGTGAGATTTCATTCTATTGTGGAAATTTAGTCAATTTGAATAACAATATTAATTTAAATTAAAGAAATATGAGGCTTAAAAAGCTATATAAGGAGTTTTAAGTCTTGAAACTTCAATATATACTCCAAAAATCTATTTTTAAGTGAAATTTTTCTAAAATTTTCCCATCTTTGAAATACATAGGACTTTTAGCTTTAAAAGGTAATAAAGGGTGATCCATTTCGAAGTTCTCTACTACGAGTTTCGTATTCAGGCATCAAATAGTCGGTTATCATGGCGCGACGGTTACGTTCTCACGAGCCTTATTTTTGAAGAAATATTTATTTAAATTGCTCACAAACCACATCAAACCCTTGCTTTTTCTGGATTAAACAGCAGCTTTTGAATCTCTTCAAGTTGCTCTGCGTACCGATTGCGCCAATTTCACTTGTTTCACACCAACTAATATAGAAATAGTCCTCATCGCTGAACAAAATTTGGCTCGATCCTCGTCGAATCTTCTTGGAACTTTCCAAGAGCCCATAGAGCGAAGCCATGCCGTTTGGGAAGGTCGAGTGGCCTCAGTTTTTGCAAAAGTTGTATTTTGTACGCTTCTAGTTTATGACTTAGACGAAAAATGCGCCAAGTCGTTCCATACGTGAGACCGAGTTGCTGGGAACGGCGCAGAATCAACTCTCCATGATCTTGCTGAATTTTTCTAAGCTAAGACGGAATATTTTTTCAAGAACAGGAAAGAATTCAAAGCTCCGCGATTTTGAAAGTTAAGCTGAATGGGTGGCTTTAAGAAATGGTTCAAGTTATCTACGGCTCTACACGTACTTTCCATGATAGTCTGTAGTTTTGTATTTCGCATAAAAAAGTCTTATTAACATTTGAAAACACTTCGGCCTTTGAATTGGTTATGGCAAGTGACAAAATATCAAATTGGTGCTGTTACTGAACTAATCCAAGGCTATGTTTTCCCAAACTATTCCGAATTACAAAACTTCTAACCAGAACGTTGGATGGCAGAATGAGCAACCGAAACCGAAGCCTTAGACATCTACACTTTCTGGATCTGCCAAAATGCGTGGATGCCTGGCTTCCATTGTCCACCATGGGTTTCAAGTCGAAAGAGCTTTTCGCTGGAGCATCGTCTGCGAACGACATAACCTAGCAAGCGCATTCGTTAGATTCTTCAGCGCTTTACTTTATCCAAACCACTGTGGATCTCATACAGATCGCGGTTTCATCTTTTCCGATACCCATTGCTTACGCCGATTATTCCATAGAACATGCGGAGTACAATTCCTTCTCGTCAAGGTTCTGTAGCGGTCCACAGGTAGTATTAGGAATGGTATCGGTTTGACAGTTCTTGTCTAGATAAAGCTCCGGCTCAATTACGGTTCATTGACCCGACTGTTGTGGAAAACTAACTCGCGTTTCCTTATCGTCCATGTTTCTGCGCCATCCAGGCACCTTGTGTTGCCCTCGTTCACCACAAGACCAACCTCTGTCTTTCTTGTAAAGGCATGCAATGTCTGGTAATACATGAACAAAACGAACGTAGGACATCAACCTGTCTAAAACTGCGTCTGATATCAAACAGTTGGTAGAGATCATTCCCAATTTTGATGGAGCTGCTGGTTATGCTCAACGTCATTCTGCATAGCCCTGAGTTTCACAATATTATCAATCTTGGAAAGGCCTCAACAACGCAGCTTCTGCCAGTGCTGTCGAAAACGGCTTTGAAATGGATTGTGGGGTGTCGACTTGTTGAGCCTTATTTCCATAAATCGTAATAATGTCAGTCCAGCAAGCTGTATAGCGCTATCGCAAGGCCGATAAGCTTTGAGTAAGTACAATTGCTTTATAACAAAAATTAAGGATTACAGTTTTTCAAAAACTTTAATTCTGAAGCTCTGCTGACACCAAGATCCTATCTAGAGAAACTTCAAGCTCTCTCTATTAAATGGATTTGTCATGTTTCCTCCGATAGTTGCTTTTATCTAGCACTAAAGTACGAGTTCAAGGTTTCGGATGCAGTCCGAACCTAGCTGTTGTCATTTAAATCTTTGCTCGTTCATCTGGTATAAAGTTTTAAAATTCCCTTCAGTTCAAGCAACATGAGACGCCCACCCTACATCATATGTAGTCCAAAAATTTAAGTTAAAGTCGAAACGCATGGTTTCAATATTGCCATCAAGCAGTAAATAAGACACACAACTCTTACTTGCCACATCAACAATGGTAAATAAATAAGTGCTGGAAATAAGAAATAAGAGGTTTCCGTCGCTCTTGCATTGTCTTTCGGCAATGCGCAGCTAGCAAGCAAGCCAAAAGTAAAATAGTAAGAAAGTGAATATGTTGTAGTTAACGAGTAGCGGAACACCAAGTTGCCGAACAAATAGAGAGAGCAAGCGAGTAAGTCAGCGAATTTCGCCGCAAGCTAGTTGCGGTACAGCACAGGAAGTCGGTGCATTCCCTGGCTGCATAAACACACAATTCTGAGACGCATAACGCCGCAGCGCCAAGCACAGCGTAGCATGACCAACCAAGGCATGGCATAGCATGTGAAACCCACTGGCTGAGTCGCAGTGAGCACAAGCTCTAAATAACCCAACGCAATAACGTCAACAGCAGTCAACAACAACAGCAACAGTAGTCAACAACAACAACGGCTGCTGTCGCTACAATTGTGGTGGCGGTAAAAGATGCGCTTCGCTGCGGAAATTAAGGGCCAAGACAGCCAAGCGAACACCAGTTAGCCAACAGTCGTCAGCCTCCAGCGGTGTGGCTGCGGTTTTGTGACGCATGCACTGCGTGGGACCAGAGCTTGAGCTCACTCAGCGTATATACGTGGCCTATGTGCCCGAATGTCCCGAAGTTTGCTGCTATGCAGCGTTGCTTGTAGATATTACACGTTATTTGCACGCGTAAGTGCGCTATGTTTGTATGTGTACCGCGCGTATACGTGTGTGGGGGTGAGTGGTGCCTTTGGAAGCGCACTTGCATATTCACTTTCTGGCTTTTGTTATTTCCTTTTATTACTTTGATTATTGTTTTAAAAGTCGTTCCAGTTTTGCTGCGCCTTTTCATGTCTTCGCTGAATCGCTGACTTTTCCTCAATACCGTTATTTAACAAAACCTGTAACGTGCACTTTTCCGCTGGTTCGACGTTACAAGAGTTTTTTAATTAAGTTTTCAACTCTTTCGTTGACTTTTGTTCTCTGCAAACCTGTATTGCTTCTATTTTACTGGGAGAAGAAGAGAACAGTACTCAGTTGAAGACGATTTGAAAGCATGCACGTTTAAAAACACTTTATCTTTCTTACACACTCAAGCAAAATTGAAACAAAAGTAGTTCTCTTGGACTTCTCTTCTCTTCTCGATATTTTATAAACCTAATATAAACCTAATAGGGGCCTTAATAGCTTAAGTGTTACTCTCCGAGCCGTCGTGTTTATAAAATTTGCGGGCATAAACTTCCTTATGCATCTTGAGTGCAAATTTTCTCGGGCTTGCACGCAGATTGGAATAATTGGAATGGAGTCTACAGAAAGTATTTCTACTGACAGAAACAGTGGGTCGCCATCAGATGTCAGTAAGCCCACAGGCTAACAGGAAAGAGATTCCAAACTCCTTTCCTTCTTCTTCTAGGCTTAAAAAAGGCTGGCGGCACTGTTGTTAATGCCTGCGATATCAATATCATCTTCGCACCTCAGTAGCATTGTACTTTTACAGTAGACAGTTCCACTGTGGTTCAAATTAGCCTCACATACCATGTACACCTTCTCTGGTATCGAGCGGTTATTTCCAATTTTGAGGGAGCTGATGGTTGTACTCAACCTCATCTATGCTCCATACGGATTGTAATAATGGTTCAGTGATATTCGGGATCTTTGGAAAGTTCAGCTTGTTATAGGAAAACTTAAGTATGAATTTTCATCTGGATTTGTGATTCCCATTTGCTAGTATTTGATGTAGGTAAATTGAGACCACATACCCGATGTCAACCTCTTAAGTTCATTCTTGAAAATTTTGAATCCAAGGGCCTTCATCCTACGTCTGTAGTCCGCTATGTAGTCACAGAACCGAAGCTAGGTCCATGTTATGTAAGTGCTTCTTGAGCTGACAGTGGCCGGTCTAGAATGTGACAAGTAGCCCGACTTTGTACTAGGAAGGTTGAATGCATTTTTAAATGTATATGCTGAGGTTGTAACCACACATTATCAACTTGGCATTGCGCGTGCCATGGAGTTGTTGCCAATACCTCTCGCTGACTACACATTCTTTCTTGCGGAGGAGCTCCCCTATGGTATGAGAACCTCAGGTACTACCATGTCAACCATTGATGTTGAGGAACGGGCGAGCTCATCAGTCAGTTCTTCCCGGCTAAACCTTTGTGACCACTCTGTTAGGTTTCGATAGACAGTTCAGCCTGTCTCTACATTCCCGCACCAGTATCAACTTTTAGTCATAGCGTATAATAAAGTGATTGTGATTTAAAATTACACGCCAACTCTTCAAGCTAAAAGTAATGCAGAATGCAAGAAAAAAGTCATTCACTAAGAAAATGACCACATATGACCTTATTATGTCTCTTCTTTCCTCTAATACTAAAATTCTGGCACTAGAATATCCACAGATTTTCACGTATTCTTTCAACTCATATTCCCTAAGCTACTTCACTTCGAAAAGTCTTCGTCTAGACCGGAACCGTGCGCCTCCAATTTATGTAAATTATATGACTGCTACACCATTACTTCAGGTGAAAGTGACCACCCACATTCAAACTTAAAAACCACATAAAAACGATCAGCTCTAAGTGTTCATGAAGTTACATATTTTACCATTGTGCGCTGTGCCAAATATCGGCCTTAATTAAATTTAAATGACTTTAAAAGTGGCATTTTCAACAATTGATAAAACGATTAGACTGCCAGCCTACATTTGCGCAATCGCCCACAAGTAGCAGCAGTTGGTGTGAGCAATCTACGTGTGATTTGCATGCCGCTGTATGTATGTACTATATGTGCGGGAGCTTGTGCGACTAATGTAGTTAGGATCCACTGAAGGACATTCATTACGTAAAAGAGCATTTCGAATTGGCTGGACTGGATGACCACTAAAGTGGTGTTTGACTGAGTGAGGCGGACAGGCGGCGGTGATGGGCGATGTACAAAGTAAAGTTAGCGACATCAGCCACACCTACAGCGCAGCCTTGCGGTATATTGGTGTGTGGAAACTTAAGCAGACTTGTGAATATTATGTACAGAACAGCTATTTATTATAACTTTCATGAAAGGGAGATTGTGGTATAGCTTTAACTGAAGTTTATAATTGTTTGATTTGGTTTTCTAAGTGCTAAAGTCGTCGCATACTCGTATTATAACGGCAGCGTAAGAGCTGAGTTGAGTTGATCTCGTCACGTTCGTACCAAACTCTAGGTTTTTGAATACTTATCTCAATTTTAAGACCTCACTTTGAGTTATCTGCCTGATCGACATATCAGCTGTATATCAGCATTATTTCAATCATTTGTTGGATAAGCACAGATCAGATAAGAAGTTTTGGCTTATAACTCTTACAGTTTATGAAATATCAGTACGAAAATTTGTGTGTGCCTTGCCTGTAAAATACCGCAGATTTGTTGTAAAAATAAACTAAATCGGCTACTTATAACTGTTAGCTGCCATACAACAGATTTTTCAAAAATAACGATATGTGTTGTATCTACTCCAATTATGCAGTTATGGACACGAAATTCTGATTACCACTTGCATTTCATAACCATAAACGATTTAGAAAAAACCAACTGTATCGAATTATTATAACACATAGCTGCCATGCCACCAATTTTTCAAAAAATAGTTTGTAAGCTATAACTTGAGCAATCAAGAAGTTACAGATGCGAAATTTAGGCATAGTATCACTCATTATAAATAAAAAGGGCATGGCGAATATAAACACGATCGTTCATTTGCAACATATAGTGCTCATACAACTGATTTCTCAAAAACTAATTTTTAAGCTATAACTTCGGCAATTGGACATGAAATTTTGACAGAAGTATTTTTTTTATAAAAGCAAAAGACGTTGTGAAAATAAACATGATCGCTTAACAGTAGCATATAGTATTCATACAACCGATTTTTCAAAAACATGTTTTTAAGCCATAACTTCGACGATTGTGCAGTTAACAGCATGAAATTTTGAAATATTATTACTGAGTATACAAGTAGAGTGCACAGCGAAAATCGTGCAAATCGGCGCAATATAGCATATAGCTGGCATACAACCAATTTTCTAATTTTTAAATTGTTAAGCCCAATGTGTCAAAGTAAAGAAAAACAAATGTGTAGGGAATAAAGTGCTGGTCAAATATAATAATTCTTGCGTTGTCTTTACTTTGATATTTTTTTCTTTTATTTAATTTATTTATTTTTTCTACTTTTTGCCTCTGCCAGCAAACTGCCACAGGCCTGCCTTTGCATAATTTCGGCAGAGCCAATAGTCTTCACAGCCCCGCACACACACAGACCGCGAACAATAAATGTGCGAAGTTGCCGCAGCTAAAATGTACGCCATGGGCTGTTCGCAATAATGAATGTGTTTTCAGGCCATTCGTAGCATATTCGCCTGTAAATGTGAGTGTGTGTGTGTTAGTATTCACTTTCCACTTTTCATATTCAATGTTCAGTAACTTGAATTCATTGTTACAACTATTTAATGTGGTTTTTTTTTTGTTACACTTGCTGTACTTGTTGTGCTTGTTGTTGTTGCTGTTGTTGCTGTTGTCGCAAACTCAAAAACTTTAGCAATAAAATTTGTCCTAAGTGATTTTGCAACATTAAATGTTGCAATTTGCTAGCCAACAAGCACACAACATAAAATGTAGCGGCATGTCGATGTATGTAAATGCACATAAAACTGCATATACATACATATATGTATATAAACAAAAAATACAAATTCACGAAAACTGCATGCAGTAAATGTAGCAAGCATCATTCGAATACTTAAGCAAAAAAAGTGAAAAAATTTACTTGAAATCCATAGAGCAACTCCAGAGGAGCCACAAACCAGCAACAACTCTTCGGTCTTGCAGCAAGTGCACAGCGTATAGCAACAACAAAAGCAACAGTACACTAAGCACCGCAACTGCCAACCATAACCACATTTGAGAGTTGCGAAACTTCTTCTTCATCAACTTTCGGCCGCCGCGCCGCCACTCTCGCCACACTTTATCCATCAGCTCTCGTCCGAGTGGATTGAGAAGGAAGTCGTTGTGTGCGCCTCTGAGGTAGTGTCTTAAACTTTACCCGCACACAAATTTTAAGCAAATCGCTGGAAAGGAAGATTTTCTTGATGAATTTACGCGTTCGATTTGGTTAGGTGTTGTCGTAGTTACATATGTAAGTATGTACGAGTGTGTATTTAAATACTTAACCTCCATGGTTGGCCTAAAACTATTTTCGCTGTTTTTTTCTTCAAAACTTGTACATTTATTTAAGAAAAGCTTTGCAATGTAGATTACACAAAGTATTGTCCAAACCTTGAAAAAATTCGTGAAAAGAAGAAAGAAACGCAGCAGACCTTCGTCGATTTGAAAGCCACCTTTGACAGCTTGAAAACTAGCTGCCTCCATAGAACAATGAGCTTTACGAGATATACGGCGACATTGACATGCATAGTTCAGCGAAGCAAGAGATGTTATCCGGTTGGAAGAGAGTACACCAGCTTTGAAGGTTTTCGTCGAACCTTCCGTTTGTTTGTTGACGTTTGCTTTTTGCTGCACAGAGGCGAGTGCGTAACTTGGCTGCAACAAGGTAGTGGTCCGAATCGACGTCAGGACCTCGGAGCGTACGCACGTCTAAAACACTGGAGACGTGTGGCTTTTCGATCCGGATACAACCAGGTGGCCTGATGAATTTCCTTATGCTGTAATCTAGCACTAAAGATTACCATATTTCGAGCCCCAGCGAAGTCGATCAGCCTCAACCTATTTGGGGATGTTTCTCAAGGAGACTGAATTTCCCGACCGTTGTGACAAAGATACCTTTCTTTCCCACCCTAGCGTTAATGTCGCCAAGCACGAATTTGTCAGCCTTCACTCTAACAAGGACATCAACCAGCTGAGCAGCGCCAACTTTCCAATTAAGGGGCCGGACATTCCAGGTGCATGCCTTCAAATCGTAATCCTTATTTCTTATGCTATGGTCATCATCAAAAGGGGGTCTCTCGTGCGATGCTATTATTTAGTTGTCATTGGGGCCGTTTTTTACCTAGCGCACAACCCTGAGTAGGGATGGTTCCCCTTCTCACTTTAGTCCGCATTGTTCACCGCATAAGAAGTCCAACGTCTTCCAAGCCAAAAAATATTTTTTTAAATCGTGCTTTACTTTGTTAGATTATTTTCACCATAAACTTTCAGCAGCGAAGACTTTCGACTTAGGCGTTCTGCATATTATAGTTAGTAGCAAAAGGAAGGGAAGAATTCACACCAGAAACACTTTTTTAGACACAAAGCTATATTTGATTAAAAAAATATCTCTTTGGTCTTTCCTACGACTGTTCGAGAGCAATAATTAAGCTAAGGCATCTATTGGTAAAACGCACGAATATAGCTATAGACTTGCCAATTTACCTAGATACTTACACACTTAGATATTTACATGCTCACTTATATACGAATGAACTTACATAGACCACCTCTAATACTCAGCCAGCTGGTCAAACATAAATTTTTCTATACTTACATAAGTACGCATGCATTTCTATAGGTAAAAACTCATCGCCCAACGCCATGCGGTTTCGGGGTTTCGAGTCTCCGCCACTTGCATTGCTCACTTGCTCTGAATACCGAATGCATTTTAGTGCAGAAACTTTTCTCGGTTTCCATTGGAATTATTCCTTGTTCAGTTTTGTTTTGTTACTTTGTTATTGTTATACTAGATGTTGGCGTTAGTGTTATCCCAGTGGTTGTTGTCGCTTTTCTCAGTCTTCTTGCTGTTGCTGTTGTTGTAATGGAAGCATATTTCCTACATAATATTTTTCCATGTTAAACATTTGCATACATAAGTTGTGCACCATTATTGAAATTCAGTGTAGCAACCGGCGAACGGCAACCAGTTGAGGTTAGGTACGCAGTCCGGCGGAGTGGAGTTGATGGAGCGTTGTGGTCTTCTGCTGATTGCCAAGCGGCAGGCGAAACTATTTGTAAAACTAACATAAAACTACTCGCACTAGTTTCAAAGTATGTATGTAAAACGCACACAAACATGAGGAGCTCAAAGGAGCAACTTGCCTTTAATATTATTCCGAAACTTTATGCTTAACAATTATTTCAAATATCTATTAAGCAAATATTTGATTACTTTTATGTATTTATAATAATTTTAAAGTAATATTGAAAGGTATTCAACTGCTCTCAATCATATACATTGGAGACATAATGAAGTCGTGAGTTCGACTTTCAATAAATTTAAAAGAAGAGAGAGTTCACAAAACTCAAAACTACTAATTTTGAATATTGCTGAATTCTGCTTACATAAAACTAAGAATCATATCAAAACCTTCTTACTTTTCTTCTTTATTGGCGCTTATAGCCGAGTTTACAACAGTGATCTAGACGTTTCTCCTTTTCCCTGTTAGCGCCTTTTGGAGATTCCAAGTGTGCCAGGTTTTTCTCCATCTGGTCTTTTCAACGAAACTTCATGCTCTTTCTTTGTTTCCCCTGGTGTGACTGCGTCATATATTGGTGTTAATCCTGCTTCTAAAATAGACGAAATATCTACGACTTCGATGTTATGCCTGTCAACAGTAACGTTGCGGCCAAGTCGCGAGCTCGATGACTGTTTGTTTGATGACAGGAGATCTTTCGTCTTGCCTCGTTCACTACAGACCCATTTGATTCGCTACTTTGTTCAACCTGGAGGAAGCAAAACGGTTGTTATACTGTTATACAGTAGAATATTGTAGCTTCTCTATTTATGGAAGACTGGAAAAGCAATATATGAGTTGCTTCTATCCAAGTCTCAGCGTTATCAGCTGGTTAGTTTGGGATCACTCAACTGTAAATTCTTAAGGTTAATACTATTTCCGGACTCGTTTCAAACTAGCAGTCTCCAAATCGGTCCTTCGTCTTTAGTTCCGGATGTAAATTTTAAATTAATAAGTTTGATATCCGATGATTTCCAGAGCTGCCTCGTCTCGAGTCCAAATCTCAGCAGTCGAACGACTTAACATGTATGTTAGATGTCCTGAGCTCCAAGTCTAAACTTTGTGAGTTTCTCGATTCACTTTCCGTCAGAATTCAAATAGAAAAACTGACTTAATTGCGTCGTAACCCATTGTTTTTGGGGACGAAATTGCTCTAAAAATCTCACTCCAGCGAATAAGATATGCGATGCGTGAGACGATGGAAACAACATAGGTTAGACCGTATCTCCGGTAGAGTAACAGGTCAAAGAAATAATGAGGCAACTCGTTGTACGAGGCTGTTCTTCATAAATTTATTTTAGCCTTCGTATTTTTGTCATAACTTTACTCAATCAAATTAATCTTTGATTGTGAAATGTCTGCCATATGTACTGCCTTTATTCGTTTCAAAGCTGCTGCTCCTGAGTCTTTAAAGTTTTCACGGCAATAATGATTCATGATTCATATCACAAGCTTTTCTAGTTTGTGAGTTCTAAAGCCTTAATATACACCATATATACAATAGCCAAAGTATTATCAATACAGTCAATTCTAGTACATTTCTATGGGTCATAGTATCAGTCATAAATTACGTTTTTAGTCATACACAATTTCAGTATCTCATAGCTACTTTTTCCTAAAGAAAATCGTATTACTTGAACCTGATTTTTGCTTTCTTTCTATTCTTACAAATTCTCTTTGATAATATTGGTGGATCCAGATCAAGCAAAATTCATATAAGCTGTTCTCACACAACAAATTTGAATATAGGTGCAATTGTTACTCAGGAATTTAGCTTCTCCTAGATAATGATAAACTTCGGCTCAGCACTTAACTTTCATAAAACCCTTCCCAGGTTTAATTGGTCGTGGATCATTTTATACTCACAGCTTTAAAAAGCAACTTCTAACCTATATGTGAGCTAAAATCAATACAATTTAAAGCAATAAAGCAGACTACAGCATAGCTTTATTTTAGCTTTTGTGCATTGAATATTCTACATTGAAAACCTAATTTATTATTTATTATTAAATTTTATTTGATTAAAGTAAATAAATGGCCGTAGCTGCCGGGCAGAAAAAACGTTTTTGCAATTCATTGGCCAACAAGTAATCGGCCACTTTGTTTACAATCAATAATTTTAGCTGATTTTACCGTAAATTTCGCTAAATAAAATGAGAATTATTACAAAATAAAATGGTGGAGGCTAGCAAAGCGGCTAATAAGTTAAATATTTACGATGCAGTTGATGCATTAATTATTGGAAATATCAAGAGTTTAATTGCGAATAACATATTCGAAACATTTGTGTTTGTATATTTGATTTGAGCAGTTAGGCGAGGTGAGCAGAGGACAAGTACTTTAAGCGGACTATGAATAAAACTCATGCCTGGCATTGTGGAACTTTAAAAATCTATTGAAAAAAGTATTTTTAATTTTGAAGTGCAGATTTTCAGATTTTGTACCAAACGCTAGGTGATCTTGGTTGCCCAGCGAATCCGACTCATTCGAATATTGTTAATCTAATTAAGTTTGTTATAATCTTATTCGTAAGGCAGCTTTTTATGATGCCGAACCACTGTAGTATATTTAAAGCAGATTTCTTTGCTATTGGGAAAGCCACGAGCCAGCCTCTAATGCATTAGCAAGCAACTACAGTACATTGCGTTGACAGTCCTGCAGCAATCAAGGCAGCAACCTCGTATCGCATATCGGCCAAAACTGTCTTGGGGATGCAAGACAGCAGTGGTGGGTGTCGCCAGGAATAAACAACTTCACTTCTACCGGGTGCCAGTTACCAAAGCATCGATTCATTGCCATCGACAATGTAAGAGATTTCCGATGGTGGTGCTGTCCTCCGATAACGTGACCGAAATTGGTAAACCCATGAATTGTCTTTACAACGATGTAGACAAAAATAATGGCAAAGAAGGTTAAATGGAAATTAGAATGGTCTATCGTAATGCAAGGGTCATGTGTAAGGCGGTACACAATCTCCCGCTCACTCTTGATAACAGAGACCGTAAGAATTTGATTGGAATACTCAGTGGTCACAGTTTGTTAGTGGCACACGCTTGCCGAATGGGGCTGACAATTCGAAATGATTTCAGGAAATATCAAGAGCAAGACATTTCTCCCATATTAGCTAGACAATGCTTCGAACATATAGATTTTCAAATTATGAAGCTCTGGAAGACAGGAAGAGGTGTTGATAGTGAGGCCGCAGAACCTATTGAATTTCACGTCAAGTGCTGGCATTCTCAAAGATGACTACTTCTCATGAACTACATAACGACAATTAATTTGGCATCAAACTGGTCTGATTATGGCTCATGGGCTTTCAAGACGAAATTAATGTAATCTAAAAAACATCTTTCGACAAGCTGTCTTTTGCTGCACTATCTGTCGTTTTCAAAAACTGAACATAGTAGACTTAGTTTATCATTGGACAAATCAGGTCATCCTGAGAACATGATTTCGGTGAATGCTGGTCATCATCCAGTACTTGTGTCAAAGTCATAGTGTCGGTAAATCGTACTAAATCAATGATATATCCACTTCCATTTATGTTCGTGTATTCCTATGTTCAGTGCTTCCAAGCTGTTATTGTTTTATTAGTACGTCTCGACGAAGCAAAAACCTCGGACCCAATCTCGAATTTGTTTAGAAGAAGCCGAGGTCGAACATCCTCGGCACTTTTTGACCCTTTCATCACTCTAATACCTTCAACCATTTCACAGATCTAGTTGGAATTGAAAAAAATCGTCTCTTCATGTTTTTGATATCCTCATTGAATGATGAACGCATGATCGTTGTTTGACTTACTTTCACGAGTTAACCAAGCACAAATTTTACATCCGCCGAGTCAGTTTTGTAGCATGAAAACAAATAAATCGAAATTAGGCTGAACCAAGAATCACATAAATCATAACCCCGATACGTAGAATTAGATCTTGCACGACTGCTCACCCTTCGGTAACAGCTTGAGTTCGATAAGGCACTTAACAAAAGACGCAGACAGCTCCTCTTCATGTTCAATAAGACAATTGATGCTTAAGTGTGCTTGCTTGCGGTTAGTGGAAGTCCGTACATGGTTCTTTCGAATTTTTAGGCCTACAAGATTTAAACAATAAGTCGCTTTTCCTAGTTTTAAAATTATAAAATACTTCGTTTTGTTAGCTCTGTTGCTGTTGTTGTTGTAGCGGCAGAGTTCTTCCTAGTTGACAGCCCTTGACTGGATAAAAAATTCGGGCCCGTTCCGGCTACGTCGACTGTTGTGGGAAGTTGTCTTTTTTAGCTCTTACTACTATCGATTAAATGGCCATTACCATTAGCTCGGTTTGATTGGAATCTTGCATGTAAAATACCAAAATATGGATGATTTAATAAGTTTTTGATGTAATTTTTCAAAACGCGGTTATTTTTTGTGTCAAAATTTCTTCAAAGAAATAATGGGTTGAGAAAGAGACCCAGACTGTGGTCTAGTTTATTATTCAAGATCCTGTATTCCTAGTAAAAGCTATTTATCGGTAACATCAAGACTAGTATCCATGGCCTTATTCGATTTATATACGAGTATATCTATAACCTAATCAGGATGTAATAGCTTTGCACAAAATTCTTCAACATAATAAATAATAACTGTGACGTGCTACGTCAATTCGACAATCTCTCAGTATATAGACCCTGAGTTTTGGAGATATTGATCTGAAAGATTGTTCATCATTTTATCTGCTCAAAAAGCTGATCGTTTGTCGTGGACGCCAAGGTCGTATCTCTATAGGGCAGTGACAGCTCTGTTCTATATCGACTCATTGCTCTACTGACCGATCAAAATCAAGTACTTGTATGAAATATTTATACTCTGATTATATTGTCCAAAACCACGGTATACTTTTCGAACAAGCTCTTCAGATCAGATCGCTATAGCATATGGCTGTCATACAATTTTAACGATCGAAATCAAGTGATTGTACGCAAACTTCTTAATTTGTGAAGGGTATTATGGCATCGGTTAATATTTTTCTATTTTTTAGTTCCACATAACCGCACCTATTTATTTTAAGCCCAACCCGTTATTCCTTGATATATGAATATTTTTCCAGTTACTCCAAAAAACAAGAATACTTCGCACCCAGTTTAAGCACACAAATTATATTTATAGACTGCAACGCTTTTGTGAGCGCATAACGAAGAGTGTGTAAAATACGTTTGCGCCAACTTCGATGCAGCGAATTTTCCAATTTATTTCCGTTACCGAAGTATTGAGGTATTTGTTTTCACGTAAATACCACTGCATTCTGCCACTGCCACTGCCGCAGCCACTGCAACGCCAACTGCAATAACAATTTGTGAGCGCTGCAATATTCTTGGATTCGTTGGTGCGTACTTCGGTGCCGAAATTGGTATGCAGGCAACAACAACAACAACAACAAAAATAACAACAGTGTTGTAGCGTGTAGTGTCTGCAGTATGCCAAAAGCTGCAACAACAACTGGCAATTGCATTTCGTTCGATATTATTGTATTTTTGTTGTGTCGTATTGTTTTTGTTTTTGTTGTTGTAGTTATTGTTACTGCAGTTATTGGTATGGAACTGTAAATGCAAATAAGCATTTATCTTGGTACCGTTGTTACTATACAATGCAACCGGTACCGAGCTCGTAAACATGTCCAGGTCAGCTCAATCCCAAGGCTAAGCTTCACTTGCACAAGCTCCCGTTTTTAATATGACTACTTTAGTACTACTCTGAGGGGGGTTTATATTTCTCTATGTGCCGACGTATGTGCAAACTTTACTGAAATTGTCAGTTGTGCTGTGAGAATGCTTAATGCGCGTACAAAATGCTGCTCAATCGTGATATTCTGCAGAGCTGTGAGGGTTTGGGTGCTCATATTTGCATAAACGACTGCAAATGGTTGGGTGAGTAAGCACAATTGTGTTCAAAATAGTGCAAGTATCATATATGGGTGAAAAATTTCACTTGCTGATAGGCGAAGATATGAGTTTTAACAACAAAACAAAAAGTCAAGCCGCTTTAAAGGCCCGGAAGAGCGTTCGGTCATAAGACAGTAGGCCCTACGTTTTCAGAATTGTTCACAATGTGTACCGACTATGTAAAAAAAAACGGTAGTATTTTCAAAACTATTTGAGGCATCTACTATAACAACAAAAATCGGTAAATTCAGAAGTTGGCTGAAAATAGGCAAGGGCATCTATATGAAGCTTTAAGCAGATCGATTGTAATATATGAGAGCTCCTTCCAAAAAGTACATAGGCGAAGAAAGTCCAAACTGAACAATTTTATGATTTCAGAGCTTATTTCGGAGAGTAGAACGGTCCTTCTTTGAAAACAAAATTCGATATCTGATTGTATAAATTTCCACTGAAGCTTTTTTTATTTCGTCCCCTTAAAATATTGAGAACTGTAATGCAAATCTCTACAGGGCACTTTTGTGTACTGTCGCAGTAGAATATTTTTTGGTAATCAATAATCTTCCCGATAATACCAACACCTATCAAAAAGTCTGGTGCTGATCGATTCTAGGGTCGCAAATAAATTAAAACTGCGAGCACTCATTACCTCAGACATCCATCAAATCATCATCTTGATATGCCGAGATATCGATAAATATCGACTTATAGTACAGAAGATCTGATAAAAGAGGACGTACAAGTATATATAGAAAATATCTTCATCTCAAAATTTACATTGCGGGAAGTAGGTAAGAGATGGAAAATTTTACCTTTTCAGGTATGCATCCACTCTGATAGCGGTGATGCTTCTGTCTCAAAGTAAATCGTGAAAAATCCTCCGAACATTGTACTTAGGTGTTGTGACCGAGTACTATAAAAAAATAGCTACACACGCGGTGCGAGAAATATTTTGAAGGATTCTTATTGCCAAGCTGTATGGCGGCAATATCTCAGTAGACAAACATTTGGCAAACCTAGCGATATCGCTGGGATTGATATTGATCGTCTTAAGAAATTTGTGGTGAACTCAAAATGCTTTGCCGATCTTAGAGGATGTACTTAAAGCAGTTTTTGGGACAGATATTTGTTCAAGGGAGATTACTTAATATTTATATCAACCTTACGCCCAAAGCTAGTCTAACCTGGAGGAAAATATACTCGGGCGTAACTATATTTAGAGTGGGGTTTTGACAAAAAATGTTGTATTTTTTTGTGGTTTGCGTCTTTAAATCATTTGAAAATTGGAGAGTTCTAATTATGTGAAGAAATTTTTGAAACTCTTATACCTATATATACCTCTTATGTATAAAAAATATATTTTAAAGTTAGTTGCGTGAAGTTTTTTGTCAAACCACGTCCTTATGCAGCCACGCTTCCAGGTTTCGCATACTGCTGGATCTGTAGAATTCTCGACCATGTTGGGTTGGTTCTGAAACTGCTTACAACATCGAACCTTGGAGGGAAAAAGTAGATACAAGGCGCGTTCTAAAGTAAACAGGACTTAAACAACATATCAAACGGTTTTTTCTGCAAAATTAATTTATTTTATCAAAATAGTCTACCTCTGCTTCAATACAGCTTTTTGCACGGTCCAAAAGCATGTCGAACGAATGTTTTAGTTCGTTGGCCGGTATCGCCACCAGTATGCCGGTGCAAGCCTTTTAAAAGGCCTCTAGATCTGCATAACGCTTTTATTTCATCGGCAAATGCATCTTTCCGTAAAGAAGGAAGTGGCACGGTGCCATGTCAGGTGAATACGGGGAGCGGCAATGGTTAAAATGTGATTTTTGGTCAAGTAATCGGTCACAAGCGCCGATCGACGAGGCGGTACATTATCGTGCAACAAACGTCAACTTTCATCTTCGCGATATTTGGGCCAAACACGTCGAATACGGCACACCAAGCGCTTCAAAACTTCACTTTTGGAGATGTTCAGTTTCATTTCCATGAATTTCAATGACGACTGCGGCTGATTTTTTATGAATTCGCCCACAGGTTCGATGGAATTTCCGCTGATCACGGATTTGAATTGGCTCACATGTTGATTGTCATTTATGTCCTCACTATCACTTTGAAAGCGTTGAAACAACACGTGCACTCTGCTACGGGATAGGCAATCATCGCTATAAACTTGTTTCATCAATCGAAATGTTTCGGTAAAAGTTTTAGACCTGCTTGAATATTATTTTCTATGTCCAACATTATTATTAGAGCCAACATGCGGACATTCAATCATTCATCCGGAAAAATACTTTTTAAATGCTACCAAATAACACCATTACCATTATAGAACTTTTTAAATTTTAGGGTTCAGTCGATTTCGGCTTCGGTTTCAAGATTGATTGACCAATGTTCCATTAATTTGGGGTCAGGCAAGTTCTGAAGCCCCTTAATAACAGTACAAAGCATGTTTTTGGAACGAAGTTCCTTACGGCAGGCTTGCAGAAGATAGGATTTTGCTGCGGGAGCTAACTGAAAAAAAAGTGATAGTAAAAACCGTAAGACATAACCCGTAAGATCGCTAGTTATAGCCTACATTTAGGTCTTGCAAAATAATTAGGCATGAAAATCTGTAACATTATTGTGTATGCAAATTAGTTTTGAGTGAAGTGCGGAACACATAGAGCGCGACAGACTGCAAACTACATCTGTCAAATATTAAAATACAGACGTTCTTATGGACACTGTTATTTTGACAGCTGCACGACTACACGACTGCAGGCCGACAGTTGTCGTTCCCGCTAACTTGAATATTTCCTATATTTGGCAACGGCAGTAGGACGACAGTAGAGTTGACAGTAAAATGGAAGATAGAAAGAGGAGGTAGAGTGGTGATGCCACTAATATGTAGAAAGTAAAATTATTCACAGCTCTAACAAACTTGACGTTACGGTACTACTATTGATGCTGTTTTTTCGAGGTATTTGCATAAAATATAATCATAAACATATGTATCATATTTTAGTTACCACAAGCCAATAGTTTCAGCAATAGAATTCAATGACGAAACTGATTAATAAGTATTACTTATAATAATAATATTAATAATAAACTTTTTTTGTAATTTGCAATTATTTCTATTTTTCCTATGTAATTTTATGTTGTCAAACAAAAATAAAGAGATATATTTTTTTGTTATTTTAGTTTTTTATTTAGATATAATTTTTTGAATTATTTTTTTATTTTACGTAATTCATTATTTCTTAAAATACTAAATTTTCTTAATACTTATCTGTACTTAAATAAAAACTAATCAGCGAAATTTGAGAGAAAAATCAGGACAACCAACATAAAATAAAATTAAGCACAATTTTTTCTGCAAATTGTATCGATTCTACATTATTCGAAGGAACTTCGTTGCTGCCTGGTGTCCCACGACAGCGCATTTCTTGTTATTAGCTGTTTGCATCTGGGAGCTCTCCAAATGGAATGATAGTGAGAACGATAGTAGTTATAGTAGATAGTTGAAGCTCTTCGAAGGGTATTACAGTTCTTTAACCGTTATTTACCGCCAATCCAGCAGATTTTATTTCCAGAGTTGAAGGGAAATGGAACAATGAAAAACAGCCTTCCGAAAATCTTAGCTCTTCTTCCATCTCTTTTTTTCTCTCCTATCTCTAAACCATTAATAAAGTATCTAAGTTTTGCAAAGAAGTTTATCAGATATAGAAAGCAATTCCTGAGACGTCGAGAATTTAAAAATTTAAAATTTTGCGAGTTGGAGAGGCCAATTGTCAACTTTTTTTATTGTGATATACATACTCCCGAAATACGAAACAATTTTCAGCTGCTTACTCATTCACTTCATTTTTTACTGTAAGACTAAGCTTTTATAAGGTTGGTGATTTTTACTTGTTGAAACCTTTCACTTCGTTCGTTATTCGTGAATAATTCTCTAAAGACAAAAATAACAGTAATGAAAGTACTGTCATTTTGCGAAAGGCTCGAAGATGAAAATTGCTAAAAAGCTGAAGGCTATACCAAAATCCAGTTTAAGAAATGTTGACACGGTTGAAAGAAGTGTCGGCATAAGCGCATAATCTCGATAAAACTTCAACGTGGTCGAAAAAATATTTTTCAAAAAATTTAAATTCCAATTCTTTATTGGAGTGTTCAATGTTTAAATATTGAGTTGTTTACTACTTGTAAGTAATTTCGTTTTGAAGTGCAAATCGAACCCGATTTTTTATGAAACTGCATGTTTTCTACTTTTAACCAAGATATTGGTTCCAGGCTCATTCAATTTTGGATTCTTGCAGGTAAAAAATTGATCCAATTGGTTTTGGACGTCTTAATTTGAGGTGAAGGTTTTATGATCCAAAACATTTTTAAGATACCAAGTAATGGTCCAAAGATGTCAAATCATAATTCTATCTGCCAAAGCTTTTGGCACATTATCAAACTTGTATTAGTTCTGGCATTATACCGGTACAACACTACAGTTTTTCTACTGATGAATTCTGCCCTCTTATCTTCTTAACCCAATGAAGAATATTTCTTTCTGTAAGAACACGTGGTATCTATACGTCAAGTCTCGAACGTTAGACAAATTTAAGCTTTGATCAATCTCTGAAGTCATTATTCGACGATTTACATCAACCAACGACTTTTTTTATATTATTTCTTCGATCGGGCACCAAACAAAAACTTCTTCAAATTTGGAGAAATTCCTTACAGACAAGCTTTACTATATCAGCTGTTAAAATGTATAACAGTGGCGCGGTTAAGTTTGAAGTTGGCTGCGAAAAGCTTTAATAACGTCAGCTGTTGTCATGAAACGAAATTACTTATTGAACGTCCTAATATAAATAATCTTTGTAAAGATTTTAGTCCATTTTGTCATGTTCTTCTGCCTCTCTCTCAGTTTTGAGATATCAGTGGAGGTTATTATGGCTTCAGTGCAGACTACGTTAACGATTTTTCTTCCTTTCTTTGTCTGCCGTTCTCTCTCGCTGAGAATGGTTAGTCAGCACACAGGCTTTATTCTCATGAGCGTGTAAATTAAATTTAAATGCTCTTGTTACATTTTTACGTTAATAATTTTATTAAAATCTATTTTTTAATTTAATGGCATTAATTATATGGAAAAAGTGCGGAAAATGGTTATCAAAAGGTTTTATGTGGAAATTTAATTTTTTTTTATACAAATTATGCATATACAGGTGGGTATGTATGTATTTGTACGTAAATTGCATTAAACTTTTATTAAAAACATGAAAAGTGCACTTTGTGATACCAAACACACTCACAAATGCAAAGCAATTACTTGCCGGACAATATGTCAATACAAATTTTGGCATCTGTTTGAGCCATTATTATGTAATCGAAGGCACAAAATACTTGTCCATGCATAAAATAACTTAATACACGGACGCAACGAGCGAAAGCTGCCAGTTTTAAGCGAAACGCTGACACAAATGCATGCGTGTGTGTGTGTGTGTGTGGATGTATGCACTGTTGCAGAGGGGGAGGCGGGGAACACTGTGTGGTGAACAAATGTAATTTTTCGGTGGCAACGCAGCCAGTGGCAGCCAACCAACCAATCGATGGCAGCAAGTGGTCACCAAATGATGTTGCTGTTGTACGTGTTGTTGTTGGTTGCGCTGTCGTTGCCAATTCGTTGTAAATGTTTTAATGCAATAAGCTTTTAAATGCATGTAAGCACAACTTATGCGAGCGCCCGCTGGCTGTAGGCATTTTTAGTTGACTATATGCATGCACATACATACATATATACAGACACACACACGCTTGATTACATAATATTATATATTCATTTGTGTCGTGCACTTTGCGCCGACAGCCCTTAATGCACTTTATCATTTGCAATAAATTTCAATGACATTTTTAAATAAACATACAAAGTGACATAAATTAACCATAAATTGCAATCAATAAAAATTATTCGCTTCAATATTACAAAAATTTATTAAATGCCGCTGTGTGTGTGTTTAAGCAGTTTTTTTGTTGTAGCTGGAAGCTTGTAGCTGAATGTTGTCATGGTATTTGGTCTTGATCGATTTTTAAAATGCGAAAATCAAAGAATTTCGTTGAAGTATAGCTAAAAAATTATATTGGGCCTTAAAGTATGCTACTCGACATTTAAAACATAAAAGCTGAAAATTGGTATGAAACATAGTCTTGATTGATTTTTAAATCGCGAAAATCAAAGAATTTTGCGGGAAAATACTTAAAAATTTTATTGCGCCTAAAATTATGCTACTCGATTTTAAAAATATAAATAAGATAAATAATTATGCAGCTACAGCTGTGAAGTATTCAGGAAGCAGTCAGACAGCGATTGGTAACTTGAACTATTCAAATAAATTCAAAGAAATTCGTTGAAGTAAAGCCAACGTGTGTATGACGAATAAAAATGTGCAGCATATGAAAATAAAACTGTAAAAATCAATATTAGATATTTTTTAATGCAATATCGTAATCAAAGTATTTGCTATACAGTCATCGTAACCTCTTCGCAGGAGTTGGATAAGAACTTTTGTTATATAAAATCATCAGAGTTCACAATATGTTATCTCCAACAAGTGAAAAATTTGCCAGGAATTTGGAAGATAATTCATTGTAGGATATTAAGTTTTAAAAAAATATATTGCTAATCTAAATATATATAATGCTTAAGGTTTGCTTGCGTAAAGCTGAGTGCCTCTTAAAGCTAAATATATCAGAAGCTTTTATATTTCACAAGTTAAATCTGCAGAAGGCTCGAAAGTTGTGTGTTGAACTCAATATATTTTTAAATTTAAATATCTGGCACAAAGATTTTGGAAATTTTCACAATTAACTAAAACGGATTTATATCAGTCCGCTTGGAAGAACAAATATTTTAGTTATTCGCAATTAATACCGCTTATATAGCTTAAAAAATCTTGATCTAGTATTCAAAAATATTTCAATCCAACACTCCAGTTGTAATCTGGAGGTTTTTCAACAATGTAATTTTTTTTGTTAGCTTCTATATACATTTTAAAAGCAGAATCCCTGTAGTGCCCAATACTCTAATTATTGAGGACATAAGCTCGGGATCTGCTAACAGTAATATCTTAACTAGAGCCTCAGACTGCAATAGATATAGATTTGAACCTGATAGTCACAACTGCTAATCTTCAGAATATTTTATTCATTTTGGGATCAAAGTAAACTTGGAAGACTATACCAGTCATAAAAGCCACTATAAAGCTACGACGTCTAGAGATTTCTACTTCGATCATAGGAGATTTAATGGATTTATCAATTGATTAGCTAACTTCAAACTAATGGAAGGTATGGAAGCCAGCCTTAATATCTCTTCACATTTATATAGTATTATATAACGATTCCTCTTTGAGCTATTTTGAATCAATCGTGTGTACGGTTATTGGATCTTTATGCATTTCCAAACACAATTAACCCACATGAAGTTTTCACTGCATTTCATAGTCCAAATAAGCATTTGATATTTTTTGTTATTTCAGTTGGGTTCAAAAAAATAATAAGTGAAGATATCAATAAATGTTTAAAAGGCTGCACCTTTTAGCTTTAAAAAATAATTACTAGAGTTCCAAATAAATTTTTAAAAGGCTGAACCTGTTTCTGCATGTTTGCTTTTCGATAGGTATTCAACATTGATTAACTTGTAGTTACTTACATCGTTGCACAAACAAAAATCTGCATTAATTTCTTTTCCTGCATTTTTATACAATTTTATTACGCGCTTATTATCATTTTTGCGCTCATAGTCCCATTAAACCCCTAACCATATCAGGTGCTAAAGCAGTGCTACGTTCGCTTTTTATGATTTATGCGCAATCATTTTTTATCACTGACAAAGTGTCCTTTTCCACACGATTTTATAAATCCTTTCGCTCATTTACACCTTTCGAAAATGTGGCGATCTGTAGGAAATTTTTCGGCTTATAAATGAAAAGCTTAAAAATTACATCAATGAGATGACAAGCTCATTTTCTGTAAAAAAAAGTATGACTAACAGTTTAGTCTTCTTTTCTTCTTCTTTCTTGATAGGAATTTTTTCTTTCAAGCGTAGATCTATTCAATTTCTTCAAAGCTGACAACTTGAAAATTTATTCTAAAGACATCCAAATCTTGCCAATTTTCTCAAGACTGTGATTTAAGGGCATCTGGGTTTCTTATTTATTTATAAAAAAAAATAAAAAAAATTAAAATTTAGATTTTATACATAAACTGACTTTTCTCCAAACTAATTGCATAACCTTTTATTATTTTAATTTTTTTTTATTCCAGTCAGCTGCTTAAATATCTTCTTCTAAATGTATAATCCCTTTTTCCATAATGGTAATAATCTACGGTATAATTATAAAATTTTTCTAACATATTCCTCTAATTTTTTCACACTTCTTATACACAATTTTCCATTATTCCATTGTGAGATAAAAATTTCTTACACGGTCTCCTCGCCCAGCACAAATTTCATTTAGTTAACGCAAATCCTTGCGCATACGAGCACACTGTCATTTGTGTGTGTGTTCACGCACTTTTTCACACAGTAAATGATCAAGCAACAACAGCGGCATTGGCTGTGTGTTGTCTGCAAAAACGCTGGCAACAAAAGCGCAAGATTTCACTCAAACGTTTTTTATTGTGTTATCAAAAAGTCGGCATTAATAAAAGCTGGCAATAATATCCTTTTTTAACACCGGCAAATGTGCGTAAAAATCGTCGTTATGCGGCACTTTTATTCTTGTTATGACAGAATACCGGTTTAAGCTAACGGTGTTGCTTTGTAAGCGGCAGTGAACTCGCTAAAATAGCACGGCGCGTGTATGTGAACCAATAAAAAAAACCGGTTCGGCAGTTTATTGAACTTCGATGCTTTGCAGATTTTCAATGTCATAAACCGTTATTAATTTTTTCCTCTGACACTATATGGGAGATGTAGTACTTGAGATCATGTATGAAACTTTTCGATAATATTTGGAATAATTCGAGATCAAGTCCAGCGAGGTCCTTCTCCACCTGATCTCTCCAACGGAGTGGAGATCTTCCTCTGCTTTCAACGGCGGGTAAAGAATCTATAACTTTATAGCTGCAGTATTCTCTTGCATCCAAACGACATGACCTAGCGACCGCAACCGCTGTCTCTTAATTTACTGTACTATGTCAATTTTGCGAATATCTCGTAGAGCTCATTGTTCCACCGACTGCGGTACTTGCATAAATCCTCCGCAAAACCTTTTCCTCGAAGACTGTTAGGACCGTCTCATCAGATGTTGTCACTCATTATGCCTCATCACCGTGTAGCAGGACGGGGATATCGAGAGACTTATAGAGTTTGGTCTTTGTTCGTCGAGAGGTGCTTTACTTCTCAACTGCCGACTCAAGCCAAAGTAGCATCTGTTGGTAAGAGTTATTGTGCGATGGATTTCAGGGTTGTTGATGCTGGTTCCAAGGTAGCCGAAATTATCTAAGATTTCAAAGTTATTTCTTTCAACAGTGAGGTGTGAGCGTCTTGTCCTCGTTCACAACCATACCCATTTGCTTCCCTATCTTGTCCAGTCTGGAGAAAGCAGAACCAACGTCGCGATTATTTAGCTCTGCTGCTCGTATTATTTTCTTTAACAGAAGATTGAAAAAGTCACACCAGCTTGTCAAGCTCTTTGTACTCATGCGTTTCAACATCTCCCTTTTCTGTCTGCAAATACATCTCGCTTCCCTCTTAACTCTTAGTATTTTTACCATCCCGCACGTGTTGTTGTCCATTGTAACGTTTGAAAGAAGGCATGGTAGCATCTATCTTTTGCTTTTTTCAAAAACCAATGCTATCGTTTGCAGCTGTTAGTAAGGAGCTTGAAATGCCGTCCCACAATTCTCTTATACCGGGTTGTTGATGAGAGAGCAAGAGTGCAAGTAGCGTAGAAAACCGTTCGGCTGTCTGTTGTGATAGCAGCTTCTCGACGTCGAACCTTCCTTGTGTTTGTGGACGATCTTGGCACTAAAAAGCTACTGGTCCGAGTTAATGGACCATCTATCACTACGTGATCGATCCGTTTGGTGGGTTTTCAATCCGCAGACAGCCAGGTAGCTTGATGAATTTTCCTATGCTGATATCTTCATCTACAGATAATCATATTTCGGGACCAGGGAAGGCGATCAGCCGCAACCCATTTGAGAATATTTCATCATGAAGACTGAATTTACCGACTGTTGCGCCAAAGAGACTTCATTTGTCCATCCTGGCACTAAGGTCGCTATCGTGGCGGGCAGCTACCCTAGGTGCACTCCAAGCGCTCATAGAAAACATCTTTGGTCACATCGTCTATCGGTTTGATGTGGATCGTGCCTAGACATTCATCCACCGGGACTCGGCGACAAATTTTCGCTTCTTTGTATGTCCACTGTATTAAATGCCACAAGGACCTACTTGTCTCAGTTCTTGTCTTGTCCATTGCACCACAATCAACGAGGTGGGCAGCGGCACCTTCCCAATTAAGGGGCCGAACGTTCCAGGTGCATGGCCTTGAACGATTATCCTTAAAACGTTTTAAATGGTCGTCATCAAAAGGGAGTTTCTTACCCGAGGCTATTTTTTTCTTTTCATTAAAGTGTTTGTTTACGTGGCAGGCCCAAAACCTAGCGCACAACTCTGGGGACAGCTGTTTCGCCTTCTCACTTTAGCTCGCCTTTAAACAGATGTTTTTTGGCTACCTAGAGTATACTTGGTCTAAGGCAGGATGTAATGAGCTGCCTGAGCCATATGTAAAAGAATCGTTTCTGGCCCCAAGTGAATGGCGCTTAGAGAACTTTTCTCATTTGCGTGAACTTTTAAACATATCTCCACCCTTCAAATACTGATCAGTGGAAGCTGCAATCATGAAATTTTCTACAATAATTACTTACCTCATATAACTGCCTTCGAACCGGTTATTCAGACATTTGCAATAACTTTTCGCAACAGCAGTCAAAAAAATCGGTAATATAGCATACAGGTGCCATATATCCAAAACATAGGTTAGAAGACTTTAAAGTAAAATTGATGCAACTATCAAGTCAGGTTTAAACAGGAAATGCTTCCAAAAGCAACTAACATTATCATTTAAAATTGTATAAAAAATCAGCACTATCGCTTATGTATCTCATATAACTATTATACAACCGATTTCATAAATTGTTACTTGCAACACCATTACCTCCATAATTAATTTGATATAACTTACAAAGCCCCTTTTCTTATACAAATTTACAATTTTTTGTTGTTTTCATTTTCCATATGGCCCTTTATAACAGCTCCATGAATTTTGGCAAGGGCCAGCAACACAATACACAATCATCATTCAAACCAGCCGCACTGTCTACTCAGCATTCAAATGTGTCGCACTCTATGGTCCGCACTTCAAATTAAAAGCAGCGGAAAAAGACTAAATTAAATATGGAAATAAAATATGAGTCCATCAGCTCAACGCGGCATGGCCATTTTGATAGTAACGTAATTGTGCGCCGCACGCTGCCTCTTGCTGTGACACATGTGCGTGGCAAGTTAGGCTCACAGTCGTTATACCCCTACTAAGGGACATATATGCTTTTATGCATGTATATTTATATATTTATATATATAATATATATATTAAGGTGTACTTTGTTTTGAAAGCCGACTTTTTGTAAACGCTGAGCAAACAGTACACCATGTCGTATGAGCAACCATGTCGTATGAGCAACACAATTAGGAAAGCACTTGTATGAATGCATAAATGTAACTGCGTATAACTTTTAAAGGAATGTTTTTTTGAAAAAAAAAATAATAAGACCAATTTAATTTTATAGAGCGTTAAATTTTGTATTGGAATATCGTACTCACAGAGTTCAAGTTAATTTTTTTGGTGTTGAAAAATTTAATTTTATGCAAGAGCTCAATAAAATACTATAAATAAAAGTATATTGATTTCGAAATAGTTTAAGTTGAAGCTAAAGCGCTTATTTATATCCAATTTAATTTTTTTTTTTTGCGAAAAACTGAAACTTCAGCAGGCGCCTACAAAAAAAAAATCAACTTGTGAGTTAACGAACACCCTAATATTAATATGTGTGCGCCTCTCCGCTGCCTGTCACGTCGCTGGGCTGCTGTGCGGTCCGCATTTGTCACTTGACATAAATTTTACATTCATTTGACTGAGTGCAGCTGAGGTGGCGACAGCGATGAGCCTACATTTGCAGCAACTTACAGTTAGCTGCCAGCGCACATATTATATATTTAGTGTGTTTATGGGGCTGTATGTAGTTTATAAGGCAGTCACTTTGTAGAAGAAGTTATACAGGCTGTTACAACAACAAACATACACATAGACATCAGCAAATATAGCTTGACGAGCACATGTGTGTGTTTGTATTGGTGTCTCTGCATGTCCAATGCACATGGCGAGTGTCTGTTCGCTGTCTAATGACGACGTATGCAAAAGCGCAGCGGGAGCACACATACACACAAATTGTGGTTCTTGTTGTAGTAGTTGTTGGAGTATTAGTGCGCCTAGCTGGCAGCCCTTCAATCCAAAACCCAAACGAAGTGCAAGTATAAGTGACTGTTGACACCTTCCAACTTGCTGCCTGGCAACTTACAGCATGCCACCTGTCTATTGACACTTTGCATAATTTTCGTGTAATCAACACACATATATATATATATGTATGTATATATATAACTGTATGTATACAAATACTATATAATTAAACGTATACAAATGACAGATTTACTTGACAAATGAGTTGCACTTGAGTGAAAGAATACATATATATATATATATATATATGAGAGCGTATGTGTGAGTATAAGTGTAAGATGAGCTATGATGTCCCTAATAATCCACAAAAATTCACACACTAGCACAGACTGTTGTATAGTATAAACTTACTTACCTCTCTACCTCTCCGCCGTCTTGCCACAAAACGTCTCCGTGTGCGCAGTGCAAGTGTCATTAGTGCAAATGGGGTTTGAACTCGACACAAAACACTGTTATACATTCACATACACTCATACGCTCACACATATCATGCTCACTGTCACCCTTTTATCTAAATACTAAGTGCAAAAAAGCCTCTCCTCTGCTTCGTGCAACTACTGTCCGCAGTTGTTGCTTTGTCATGTTGTTGTTGCGCTATGTGCCACATCATGCCTGCCACAAGAATGCCAGTAAAGTGCACAATTGCAATGAAGAGCGCAAAAATGCCAAGTGTGTGTGTGTGTGTTGTGCACCAATGTGTAATGGAGTCGAGTGTGTCAGTGCTACTAACTCCACTCAGTTTCTATGTCACTTGTCATTTTTGCATAAGTGCAATGCGAAATAATTACAACAATGCTTATAATGAGTTTGCATTTGCACTTTGGCGCATGCATCTAAGCGAGTGTTGTGTAAGTTATGCTCCACTGGAGCTGTCTTCTGTACTCAAAGTCATGATCTACAACGAGTAAAGCTTGAAGTGATATAAAAAAGTTTGGGAAGACTTAAAATTAAAGTTATTATAAAAATGGTATTTACAAAATTATAATTAAAAAGAGAATTACTTGTATAAAGCTAAAAAAATTTAATAAAAACCTAACTTTCAAATAAGTTACTTAAAATTTTCGTTTATCATTTTACAAAAACATGCCTTTTCCTAATTTTTTGAACTGAAAATATTTTTTTATTTTATTCTTAAGCTAAAAACACCTTTTTAATATTTAAATTACTTGCAAACTTGTTTGCAGAATTTTTCAAAAGAAAAATGAATTGTTTTCCAATTTTAATCAATTAATGGGTTATATTATGTTAGAAGGCCGAAAAAAGGCGGATTTTCCAGAACGTTTTCAGAAAAAACTTTTAAATTTATGGATTTACAAATTGTGTGCATACTATATAGTATCTTTTAATTATTTTTAAGGCTTAGTATTAGTAAAAATGTTTATTTGATAAGGAACTATAGTTGAAACTCCGGAAACTCCTACCAAAAAAAACATTTTGTGGTGACCACTATATCTCTGAACTGCGTTCTCTGAAATTATAAATAACATTAATGTTAAATCTAGTAATTAGTCAAAGGAATAAGCAAAATAAATTTTTTTGACAAAGTGGTGGTTTCTCAAAAAAAAAAAATCAATTTTCGAACGAAATTTCGGCCTGTAATTGTTCATAAAAAAAAAATATCGGTGAGAAAAAATATGTAATTAATTACTTAAAAATATCTTTAAGAAGCTCGTGTTAAAATTTAGACCAATCGGTTTAGTCATTTTCGAGTAATGTTAGTCACTAACCTTGTAAACACCATTTTTAGAAAAACGTGTTTAAAGTTTGGAATCACTTCCCAGACTTTGAAATGCCTTCTCAAACTTACGTGTAATTTCGAAAATATTTACTGGAACGAAATTTTCTATGTTTATATATTCTTAATATAAATACTATAAGAAAATACATTAAATAAAGGATTTTTTTTTAATTCTAACTGTATATATCCCCCTAAATATTTTTACTAAAAATATTTCTTTTCACTATTTTTTAACTAAATAAATTTTTAAATTATGTTGAATTACATATTTAGATACCAAAAAATATTATTTTTTTAAAATGTTTGAAAAAGTGCGGCTATTAAAGATGTTGTCTTCTCTTCATGAAAATAATACATTTCCAACACAATAGTTGGAGTTTTGTAAAAAACATTTCATTTTGGAACAAGCAAAAAAATTACTAACGAAATTAGAAAGGCATGCGTGTAGAGAGAGTATTCTTCACTGTTATTCAAAATTCTTCGAAGGTGTGACATTTATATTGAAATATTATTCCCTTTTCCATTGTATAAAATATTGGAATTTTATCTAGAAATAGGAAATATTCTGTTAAAGTAGCTCATTTCGTCGGGTAAAGGCTAATGTCCTTCAGGCGAATGTGCTATGCCCAACACTATGTATCTTAATAACAGCAGATTTTCCAACGTTAATAATACAGTGAGATAGAATTTTTCAGATGACACAACCATACTATGTCATAATAAATGTTATTTCACAGCGTCAGGAGTACTATAGGAACATTTAGCGTTAGTCGAAGAATGGTAAGTCATCTGGCGAATAAATGCAAAGTAACAAAAGTGTAAGCATCTTACATTCTCACTAAGAAAAAGCAATCTATCGGCCGATTAAAATGAATAACGGCTTAGTAC
The DNA here is from genome assembly GCA_037783105.1 of Bactrocera zonata. Taxonomy (NCBI): domain Eukaryota; kingdom Metazoa; phylum Arthropoda; class Insecta; order Diptera; family Tephritidae; genus Bactrocera; species Bactrocera zonata. The sequence goes on from JBAWJQ010002204.1 coordinate 38,269, forward strand.
CCCAAACAAGTGATGTAAAGTAACTTGGCACTCACTTGGACTGAAGGCTCACATAGAGAAAACATACATATGTATATCCAGTAAAGTAACTGCCATACAAAACAAGGGAATCAAATTTAAAATCGCCTTTATAACAAAATTCTAAACTTAACCTTGACAACAGAGTTCTGCTATAAAACGCGGCGATAAAGCCGATTTGGATATATGATATTCAACTATATTGTATGACCTGCGTAACTAGCATGAAATACAAATATTAAAAAAAAAACTAAAAATTGCTTTTTCAGTTTCTCATTATTTATTTTTTCGATAAAGCTTTAATATTAAATATGTTATTAAACTGCTATTTTTAACAACAAAAAAAAAGTATATAAGATCCGAGCTACTACTGAAAAGTTCTTTTTAAACTAATCTGTGTTTTGAAAAATATATTTTAGTATTATTATTTTTTTTTTTTTTTTTTGTAATATTTAAAATAAAATTGTATGCGTTTACTACGTTTTTATTGCTTTCTCAATAACTTATTTTTTTTTTAAATTTCAATTTTTATTTAATGTTCTTTCAGTGTATTTTTTTATTATAATATATTAATTTTCATTATGTAACTCATTTTGTATTTAATATTACCGTATTTCAAACTTTTTTAAAGGTAGTAGTGAAACTATGCTTAAATAAGAGTTATTCAGATTTTTTATTAGCATCCTAAATGTAGGCAACATATCTTCTTTTAAGATAGCGTTGTAAAAGGGGATTTGTGTCATAAGAGTTTTAAGGATCGAGGAAAAGAGTGTTTTATCATGCCGCTTTCCTAACTAGTTTTGACTTTGCTTAAGTAATGTAATAATGCGCCTTGATGTAGGCTACGACTGATAAATTTACGCCTATATAAACACACTTCTTATTTAGCTTGAAAAATTTCTAATTATAGTTACGAGCCATAAACTGTTCTTACAATAAGAGTGATCCTGAGGGAATAATTGCTGTTTATTTGAGGTTCATTTCTGAAAATTGAATAGAATGGATTTGTTAGAGAATGGCAAGCAGCAGCTAAGTACTTTTCGGTAAATTTAGAAATATATTGAGTCTGATTAAAACTAGCAGTATATTTTGGATAATAATTTGGCATTAGTTTAGTATACAATCAGAATAAAAGTTTCATTAACCTACAGTATTTGCTAACTTTTAACAATTTTCTTTGCAGTTTGTACGGTAAATCGCCTTCATTGCTTTTTTCTATCAGCTACTTTTCTGAATTCTACACTATCCTTTATTTTACAATTTTATCACAACATCTTTTGTTCCTCCTATAGTTGCTAACACTTTTGGCTATTTTAATAAAAATTTTCAACTTAAATATATACTCAAAGTTGTCACCTTTCGCTGTCGCTTGTATGAAATATAATCTGTCATATTGACTTATGTTTGCAACATTTTTATTGACATACCAACTTTATTTTTGCGTGGCAGTAGTGATTAATCATTTCGGACATAGCAAGCCATCAATAATGATCGATTCGCCATGAGCAATTTAAACAGTATTGCCGACAGAGGAATCAATATTGGTACTAGGATTTTATGAAAAATTTGTCATTTTTACTATATGCGTACTTAAATTTGTTAAAATGTAATCAGATAGTAGTTAAAAGAGCATATAGTATGTACTATATATATAGGGTGTGCGTCATTTCACCAGTTGATTTGTTTTTTTTTTTTCTCGTACAAGTGGCTTCTAAATTATGTGTTGCTCATACGACACGGTGTACCATGTGAATGCTTAGTATATGATGCATGATTTTAAGTGTGTATAACTTTTAAAGAGGTGGGCGCAAAGTGAAAATCCAGAAAAAAATTTACTTCTGAAATAATGGACACCCCAATATATAACATGCATTTATAAATACATAACATAGTGAAATGATAAGGAGCGCTTTTCAAGCCACAGCGAACTAAATCCAAATATAATTATCGCAGAACTAGAAATATATCTAAATATAAGGTTATATCAGCCAGCTGCAACATGTATTTGTCTACACACACATATACTTAAACAAGCAAACTGCTATATTAAGCCAGTAATGTGGAGTATTTCAAGTGCTCCGGAGGCACATGGCGCATTTCATGCCAAATTACAAGGGAAACCAAAGCGCGTCAACACATTAGCACGAGCTTACATACATACACACATAGATACAACACATTATATAAGTGTATGAGTGCATGTGTCTGCGTAAATACTCGCGGCACTCCAACTAGATGCCAGCGGCTGTGGCAGCAGGCGCGCGAGTGTCTCAGTTAGCGAACTAACACACTGAAATTGGAGCACTGTCGCTGCCGCTGGGGCGCACAAACAAGCACTGATATAACGGTAATTGCAATTTTCGGTTTTGTTTAGCATTAAACTTTCAGTTTTATACGGCGGCAGCGGATAACGCAGCTGTGTGGTGTAAATTTTGTAATGAGTATAGATATGAATAGACATATGCTTATATATAATACGAGCACAAATTGAACTATGCGCGAGCAGCTGCATGCCTGTTCGGCTGTGAGGGAGGTGCTGCTGTTAAGCTCCTCAACGCTTGTTATTGTTGTTCGCATATTTGAACGGTGTATTTTTATGGCATAAATTCATGTGGTTAAACGCAAATATTTGTTACACGTTGAACTCACTCATGAGTGCATATTACACATATGACAAAAACAACAAAACAAGAACAAAAACGAAAGCAAAACGGGGATAAGCAGACATTTTCGGCGGTAAGTTCATTTTATAATTTCGTCGGTGCTGTAGTTTATTTTAAATGAAATGCTGTGCACATAATACCGTTATATAAGCACAGCTGTACTATTCAATTTGCGCTAGCGAGTCGAAATTACTGCAATAGGCGAAGGGTGTGTGGTGATGAGTGATGAGTGTATGTGTGTGTTTATATATAGATGTATGTATGTAATGTATGTGTAATTGCAAATTTCGAACATTATGAGCTTACCACTTCGTTCAGTGAAGAGTTTAGTTTGATAGCCTAACAAAGTTATGGGAATTGCTGTGTAAAGTGGTATTTTATAAGAGAGTAAGAACACCTTGGTTATAATTTCTTTGTGTTTAAACTATTATACCCTTCACAGTTGCATTTGTTGCTGTATAAAGCGGTATAAAAAGTACCTTTTCTTGGTTTTGTTCGATACGTTTGTAAGACAGCTATATATATGTAATAGTATAGTATATATATAGTCCGATCTTAACAATTTCAACTGGAGATTGCAGCATTGTCTTAGAGAATAACACATGCCAAATTTCATGAAGATATCCCGTTTAATGAAAAAGTTTTCCATGCAGGCAATTGATTCCGGTCGATCAGTTGGTATAACCGCTATACGCTACAGTGCTCTCATGTCGACGATTTCAGTGAATTAAGAGCGTCGTGATAAAAGAAAACCATATGCAAAATTTCAAGTCGATATCTCTAATAATAAGGGAGTAGATCACGTATATACAAACGAAGGAACAGTGGGATGGATAAATACAAATTTTTATTTTCAATAAAGATTCTTACTTTCTGCATTAAGAATATTTTGATTCGCTAAAATAATTTATTATTTAATATTTTGTCTAAATGTAGGCAACGGTTTACTTTCGCCTGAGTGTAGGCAACATTTTTATTTTTTTCATTAATATAATAAGAACACACCCACTTTTTCTTTACACCTTATTATTTTTATTTTTCCGATATAGAAAACTAATGGAAAACGCTATGTTTTAATAATAAACTCAATTTGCTGCTTCAAGTTGGCTCCTGGCGGCCCAAAATAACATTTTAAAAAGTTCAGCTTTCAAATCAGCAACTCAAGTTGGAATAAATCATAAATCTTGGTTATCAAAAATAAAGGTACCAAGCCTATTAATATAATTTTTTTTTATTTTCCTCCGTTAATATATCCAATTACTGCTCCTTAGTTCCATAATGTGCACCACAACCACATCATTCACGCAAATATGCATCACACGCCATGGCTTTCGCCACAACAATCACGGCAATGGCCTGTTACTACACAATTGTAATGCGTTATTGTTGTTGGTTTTAATTCATTGCATACTCTTCATTTAAATGCAATTAATGCAAAATAATCGACGCACACTTCACTTGACTTGCAGACCACCTGCACATACAGACAATTGTTCGTTCTTTCAGTCTGCCTCTTCCTCTCTGTCTATCTCCGTCTTTCTCTATGCTCTTATGACACAACAATTTCGCTTATTAAATGATCAACGCCCTGTATAATTTCACAATAATACACTATGACTGCTACAATGTAATTAATAAAATTTACCGTTATGTAATTTACCGTTAATGCATCTATCATATTTGAGTACACACATACTAACATACATTTCCTTCCTTCCTTCCACACTTCCATCAGCCACTCATATATTTGAAATTGTTTTTTTTTCTCGGCAGTGCGTCTTCCTCTCTTTAATTGTTTTTGTTGCAGCCTTTTTAGTTTTAAATTGTTTTTTCTCCGCTCGTCGCATATTTCAATTAGTGTCAATTGACGGGCAATATTTTTTTTTTTTTTTGTTTTACAATACTCAAAAGCGGCGCATGCTACGCGCTGCGGCTGCTTAATGCCTTCCGGCTGCCGCCGGGTGGCATGACAATTATATAATTACGCTTTTGAGCGCGCTTGTGTGTCGCAAAGTAATTCAAAGGTGTGACTGAAGCAGCTGTTTTGTGGTTTTTAATAAATTTTTTGCCATTAATGTTGACCAAACCGTGGTTGGTAGTGGAAAGTTCGCTATTTTGTAGACATATATGCATGTGTTTGTGCAAAGAGCGTCGAAAACTAAGCTGCAACTTCTTATTTCCTTAATCGCTTTGAATAGTTTTACCATTCAAGTGATTTCCATTGAGTACACGGCGTCTCAACATTATTTCATTCTAACAATTCGCTCCGATTCGACGAAAGAGTCCATGTTGGTCACTATTAGGTACTGCAGATAAGAATCATAATTCTCTCCACAACCTATATAGAGACTGCTTTCGGATACATTTTCAATACTGAAACGTTTGGTGTCGTTCTAGTAATGTCCCAAAGGAGCAAATCTGGCTTTGCTTCTCATCCAGATTAGACTTATTTTTCGCCCCTACAACGTATAATGAGAAAGATATCGGACAAATGATTAACACTAAAGCGCTTGGGATCATCCTGACAATAACCCAATTTCACCAAACTGGCCTTTCCTCTCCAGTATACTTGTAATACCTAAGATGATACCTAAAACGAGGCCAACAATGAGACATCTGTCGGCCACATTTTTAATACGGAAACGTTTGGGATCATCCTGGCAATATCTAAAATTGGCAAAATGGTTTCTATTTCTTACTCTTTTTCTGCTATTTTCCTCTAGGCAGCCAACAACGAGACGCCATTCGAACAGATTTTCAATACAGAAGCCTTTAAGACTATACGGGCTATCATTGCTGCAGGTTCTCCCAGGTACTTTGTTGTCAGTTCAAATCCACAGTCTCAAGGGCAAAACTTTTCTCGCACTCTGTTAATGATAAGAAATGCAAAAATGTGAAAGGATCAAATATTGGGGTATTCTATTGTAACAAACGTTTTGAAGTGACGTCATAGAACTATATAGCCAACCTCTAAATAATTTCTGTACCGTTAATAAATTAAAGCTTACGTATGTTGTCTTCTATATTTCGGGATTTGGCGATCCTAGTGGTGCAATCTCAGAATCTTATCGTATGGTTTGACATATTCCTCAAGAGAGAACTTTACTTCTGAATTGCCTACTCAGTCCGAAGTAGCATTTATTGCGTTTTTTATATTAACTTAAAATATTGATCTTAGCTAAAAAAGGAATTTAATGGCGTACATTTACGCGAAAATACTTTCTGCAACTTTGCTGGCGGAATTCGCGGTATCGGTGGTATGGGGAATCCAATCGAGTAAGTACAAGGTCCATTCCAAAGTCAGCAGGACTTAAAAAAAAAAAAAACAAATGGTTTTTTCGGCAAAATCAATTCCTTTTATTCAAAATAGTCTCCTCCTGCTTCAAGACAAATTTTTGCATGCTCCAAACGCATGTCAAACGAGTGTTTTAGCTCGTTGGCCGGTATGGCCGCTAGTATGCCGGTGAAAGCCTTTTGAATGGCTTCTGCGTCTGGATAACGATTTCCTTTCTTAGGCAAATACATATTTCCGAAAAGGAAGAAGTCGCACGGTGCCATATCAAGTGAATATGGGGAGTGGGGTTAAAATGTGATTTTTGGTCAAATAATCGGTCACAAGCGTCCTGCGAATGTTGGATTCTGAGCAATTTTTGGTCGTCTGTCAATTTGTGCAGAACAAACCGTGCTCACACCTTTCGTGAGCCCAAATGTTCGGTCGAAATGCGATAAATCGATGTACTGGAGATGTTCAATTCCATTTCCATGAATTTCAATGATAATTTCGGCTGATTTTTGATGAATTCATGCACAGTTTTGATGGAATTTCCGTTGATCACGGATTTGGACTCCCACATGTTGATCGACATTTATGTCCTCACGACCACTTTGAAAACATTGAAACCACTCGTGCACTCTGCTACGGGATAGGCAATCATCAATAGGCATCATAAACTTGTTTAATCAATTACAACGTTTCGGTAAAAGTTTTACCAATTTTAAATCAAAATTTAATGTTGGCTCTTTGTTCGAAGCTCATTTTCGCACCAATAACACAAACATACTGACACTTAAAACGCAATAACTTCACTTCCAATCTATGAAGTGTTATGAAATTCTCACTGGACAATCGATAAGGATAGCAGAACCTAATGCATTAGACGACATATAGATGGCGCCAGCAGTGTGCGCTAGATTCAAAAAGTTCCGTTTTACTTTGGAACCAACCTTGTATAGTAGTTTAAAGAGGAGCCCTTCCAAATACTGAATGGAAAGTAAACAAAAAAATTTGAAAGTGCTCATTATTGCTTTTTACACATTTTGATCACCTTTCTGGTAGTTTGTGATTAAAAAGCCAACATATTTATTTATTTATTTATTTATTAGGAGAAATATACAAAGTAATATTAAACCTAATATTAAAAAAATAAAAGAGTACGAGCTATTAAAGCCATCGACTCTGAACAAACAAATAACTTAGGTTACTAGCTAAATATAAAGTTATATTTTATTTTGTAAGTAACAATCAGTAATAAAGTTATAAATGCTTATAATATTTGCAAACGAAGGGAGTTTTAACAATTCTTGATAGTTTGGAAAAAAATTGTGCCTTTGTCTAATACTCGCTAAAGCCGAACATTCGTTAAAGATGTGATGAAGTGATAGCGTGCTAGCGCAGAGAGGGCAAGATGGTTTTACTTTGCCAGTAAGGAGGTGCTGATGTGTAAGTTGTGTGTGGCCAATTCTTAGACGTGTGAAGATGGTAGCTTGTAGGCGAGATATATCCCTAGGATATACGACTTTTGTCTTTGTGGGATTGAAGGTAGAGTACCAATGGTCGAAACGTTTCCATTCCGTGTGTTTAATTTCGTTAACGTAGCGGTCCAGCATATTACAAAGGTCGTTTCTGTCATGTGGCTCATATTGTAGGGTTGGCGCTGATTCAAAAAACCGAGCTGCGTGGTCTGCATGTTCATTTCCCATAATACCAACATGTCCTGGTACCCAGAGTAGTGCAACTTTATGACTGTATTTAACGCACATGTCACGAATATTCGAGATAAGTGAGGCAGTATTCCGAATGTTACAAACAGCAGATAGACAAGAAAAGCTGTCCGAGCAAATAACAAATTTGCCTTTGTTATGTATCGCATATTCTAAAGCTTTGAAAACAGCAAAAGCCTCGGCTGTAAATATCGACGAGTAACAAGGAAGAATCCCGCCTGTAATAACTTCACCATTTGGTTTGGTGAGAGCAAAAGCTGTGTTTGTCGCTTTGGACCCATCTGTGTAAATTGCAGTCCAATTGTTTTCTTCATAGGTATTCATTAACTCTAAGAAGAGTTTCTGAAATACTAAATTACTGGTGTTGCTCTTTTTGAAGGAGTGCAGGAACGTGTTAATAGTTTCTTTTTTAACAACCACTCCGGCTGTTTGTTGATTCTCTTGTACTTTGGGGGCGGATATATGTTTAAGTCTTTTCCGTATTTGATACAACGGCGTAAAGTGGATTTTAGCCTAAAGTTCCGTTTATGTCGTGACGCGTAAATTACGGTTTTATATAGGCTGGCATTTGGGGAGTACATCAGTTTTGGAATTAGTTGCATCGTCCGTTCGTATACCCTTTCTTTTATTGTTGGTAGGCCACATTCTGCCAAGATACACTTAATAGGTGATGTAGGGAAAGCGTTTATACTTCGACGGCTCGCTGCGTGATAGGGAGGTTCCAAAAGTTTCAAATTAGAGTTTGCGCACCATCCGAAAATAGGTAAACCGTAGTCGATTTTAGCGAGTATTAAAGCTCTTGTAGCGTTTATTAGAGAGTTGGGATGAATAAAAGATCGTTTACTAGTTAAATATTTAATTATGTGTAGCCTTTTTGTTAGGTTATTTCTAAGGTTAAGACATTGATACCGAAAATTAAATCTTTTATCAAAATACACTCCTAAAATATTTAAATTGCTTACGGATTCTATTACAATATTTTCAAAAACTAGCTGTGGATATATACATTTTGTCTTTTTACAAATATGTAGTAATTTACATTTTGGAATCGAAATTGTTGCACCAGATTTCATGCCCCATTTCTTAAACTCTGTTAGTATTTTCTTAAAAATATTGTTAGCAATTTGGGGATCTTTTATATTACAATAAATAATAGCATCGTCCGCGTACATAGTGAGATTAATGCCTTTAGTTTTAAGGCATATCTCAGTTATTTTATCAAAAGCTATAATAAAAAGCATCACCGATAGAGGCGAGCCTTGCGGTATACCATTTTTGAGAGGATGCAAACCAGATAGAACATTGTTTATGCGAACCTGAAATTTCCTTAGGATCATAAAAGCTTTTACTATACTAAAAACTTTCGGACCTATCTTCCAAGCTGCTAATTGGCTTAGCACTGCGTGAATTCCTATGCGATCAAAAGCTCTCTCGAAATCAGTGACCAGGATAGTGGCATGGTTTTTGGAGGAGAGAGTGTCAGATACATAGTGTTGGAGTTGAATAAGTGAATCCATTGTGCTGTGCTGATGTTTGAAGGCCGTTTGGTTGTGACTTACAAAATTATTTTTTGTAGCAAACCATGAAAGACGCCTAGCAATAATTTTTTCGAAAATTTTACTTAAGCAGGATAGCAAGGAAATAGGTCTGTAAGAAGTAGTTAGGTTCGATGGTTTATTTGGTTTAATAATTGGTATAATGGTGGCTATCCGCCAGTTTTGTGGGTATGAACCTTTGTGGAAAATTGTGTTGTACAGGCAGAGTAGTCTTTCTTTGGCTGCTGTAGGTAAGTTTGAAAGCATCGGGTAGGATACCCTATCAATGCCTGGTGTTTTGCCTTTAGCATTTTGTAAAGCAGATTCTAGTTCGCGGAAGGTAATATCGCACTCTAGGCTTCTTGCTGATGCAGAGAGATTCGTTGTTGTATAGGTGGCAGATATCCAATGTTGTTTATCTGCGATATATTCTTCAGAAAAATTACTATCTTGCGAATATGTAGACCAAATGTTGGCGAAGGTTGCCGCAATATCTGATGAATTCGTCAGAATACTTTGATTTGTTTTAATGAAATTAATACGGTTGTGAGGGATTCCAGTCAAAAGTTTAATGTCGGACCATACCTTTTTGGTAGTTGACGCAGGAGAGATTTTGGCAGTGAATACTTCAAAACTTTTCCTTTTAGCGGTCTTTACAGCTTTTTTAAAGAGAGCGTTTGCTTTTTTATAATTGTTCAGATTATAATCAGACATTGATATCTTGAAAGTATTCCAGTATTCATTTTTTTTGTCTCGCATATGGCCAAGATCTTTGTTCCACCAAATCGGAAAAACTTTTGAAGACTTGCGTTTGGTTTGAGGAATCGACTTATTTGCCGCAGAACGAATCAGTTTTGTGAAAGCCGATGTGGCTTGGTTGATGTTGTCGATTGGGGTGGTGGGTAAACTTTTTAAAATTTCACTTTGAAATATATTCCAGTTTGCGCGTGAAATAATAAATTTTGGGAGATGCTTATATTTTTCAAAGTGGAAGTTTGTTTGAAGGGAGATCGATATAGGGAAGTGGTCACTACCTCTGAGAATAGAGGAAGCTTCCCAACTGATTCTGGGGGAGAGCTGGGGAGAGGATAGGGAAAGGTCGACGCACGTTAGGGAAGAGTGGGTAGAAAAATGTGTGGGGGCACCATTGTTAAGAAGAATAAGGTTACTGTCCAATAAAAAATTCTCTATGATTGCACCCCTTGTGTTTGATTTTCGGGAACCCCAAAGTGTATTCCACGCGTTGAAGTCCCCAGTCCACAAAACCGGAGGGGATAGTTGGGAAAGTAAATCTTTCAAATCAGTTTCGTTAAAAACTTGCTGGGGTGGTATATACGTATTAATGATAGTAAAGCTAAAATTTAAGTTGATTTTAAGAACTATTGTTGATAGTGTAGAATTTAAATCGATAATTTCATGTGGTATGATTTTTTTATTAAAATGCAAACGCCTTGCTTATTGCTTTGGATGTTATGTAAATTCGAAAAATAACCGCTGTATTGCCTAGGACAGGACATGTTGTTACTAGGAGTAATTGAGATATGTGTTTCTTGAATACAAATAACGTCTGGGTTTTGCTCTTTTATGAGTAATAAGAGTTCATCGTAATTGTTGTTGTACCCGTTCATGTTCCACTGGATGATTTTAAGCGTCATTAATGAGACAGAGAGAAAAAAAATATATATATATTTTGTTTAACTGTATATGTAGTATGTTCAAATATCGTGTGTATTAAATTTCATCTTCGGATGTAATTAATTCTTGAGTGTTGGAAAGTACTTGAGAAAGGGAAGGAAGGGGTTCGAAAGGTAAGGATTGGAATTGAAGAGACGGAGAGAATGGTGGGTTTGTTTGGTATGGTGAAGTAATTTGAGTGGATGGCTTGTATGGTGAAAGAGGTGGGCTATTATTAGTGGTGAGGTTGGAGGTGAAATCATTACAGGCAGAGAGTCTTGGTGGACTATCACAATTTATGGAGCGGCGAGAGAGGTTAGCTCCGTTGGCCCGGAGAGTCGTTGAGATGATCTTTTCTAATGCTTGAGTGGATTCTACTATGGGCGATTTGGAAATATTGGTTGGCTGTAAAGGGGAAATGTTTTTAGATTGAGTGCTATTTTTGGTAATTTTTGGTGAATTTGATCTTTGAATGTTGCTGGGAGAACTAATGTTGTTATTGTTTGTGGTGGTGGAAGAGTCAACGTTAGTGTTTGTTGTTTCGATATTTTTGTTGGAATTAGACGCTATTGAAGCATATGTGTTATTGGATAGAATTGCTGGTGTTGTTTGTTCCTTATGCATTTTTATTGCTTCCCGCATAGAACATTTGTTTATTGTTTTAATTTTTATTATCTCTTTTGCTTGTAAGAATTTGGTACAGTCTTTAGAGGAAGATGCGTGTTGTTGGTAGCAATTGATGCAAAAAATGCGTTCGCAGTCAGATGGGGCATGGGGAGGGAGTGAACAATTAACACAAAGAGGGGAACGATTACAGCGCTTTGCTGTATGACCGAGAAGTTGGCAATTTTTGCAGCGCATTGGCGAAGGGATATATTGACGTACCAAAAGTTTACACCAGGCAACGTCAATTTTATTTGGTAGCTTGTAGAGGTTGAAAGTTAATAACAAAACCCCCGAGGGGTGCGGTTTTCCTTCAATAAACTTATTGAATTTAAATACTGCTACGACGCCTTGAGGGCTGAGCTCGTTAACTATCTCCTCCTCTGAAACGTTGTTTAGAAAAGGAGCATATATCGTTCCTTTTACTTGGTTAAGAGACTCGTGTAGAGTGGCTGATATTGAACAAATGTTGGGTAGTTCTTTTACTTTCAGGAATTTTTTTGCAATATCGTTATTCTTGACAAGTAGAAGTAGTTTACCATCACGAAGGGTAGATATGGAGTGAACGTAATCACTAATTTGCTTAATGGCACGGTAAATGGCAAAGCAGGAATAGTGGGAAAGGGGTTTGGCCGAGTCAGTAGCTTCCATCACCACGAATTTGGGGTCGTCAACTTTTATTTCTGGGAGTTCTGGAAACTCCATAACTGAAACACTTTTACCAGCTTTACGTTTTTTTTTACCGGGTCCTGTATCGAGTAAGGCGAAACGATTCGCCTTGATAATGTTAGGCCCAGGGGCCATTATGCACGAGAAACACTGATACGCACTTTTTAATACGATTCCGCGCGCGAAACAGTAAAAGAAAAAGTAAGAAAGAACGAATTAAGCGTAAACAAAAGTTCGGAAAAGAAGAAAAAGGAAATGTCGAAAAAAACACTCGAATTGCAAAGACACGACTTGTCGGCGCGAGAGCTAGTCGATGACTGAAAGCCAACATAAATGTTAGTCTTTTGAAGCAAACCAATCAGACAACAATCTTCGACTGTTGCTGCTTAACCAATGCGTGTCCCATCGATGCAAACAACTGGTAATAAGAAGAAGCCAAATATGGTGAATAAGGCTTTTGGGGTATCAGTTCCCAGCCAAGCACTTTGTTTTTCATTAAATTCGTGTGTCACACATTTTCTACTTTTTTGAGTCTTTCACGCAGCTTACAAACGGTCTGCATTGGTTTGTTGTGCAACATTTACATGGCTCAGCGCCTCCGAACTTTTTTGGTGGTCTTCCAAGTTCTTCATTTTTCACCTCAAAATCACTATTTCTGAACCGTTGAAACTATCTTTTGCATTTTGCTTCTGATAAAGCATGATCACCATATACATCGACAAGTATTCGATGCCAATCTCGGCACTTTTCTACAAAGGATAACTAAGAATTAATGTTTTCCGCAAATCAACACTTTTCGGTGCAAAATTTGACTTTTATACAAGAAGGAAAAAATATGCTGCTGTTTGGTTATTGGAAATGTTTGACAGATGGCATGCCAATCAAACAGAAAAATATTAGGGCTCGTTCACAACAAAATGAAACCTATGATACAGTTTATATACGTTTGAAAAAGATTTATTGCGAACA
>JBAWJQ010002205.1:0-21488 GCA_037783105.1 Bactrocera zonata
TTTTATTACATCGATCTTACATACGTAGAATTATCTTTTTCAAAAATTAACCATATATAGGCCTCATCGCCCAACAAAATTTGACTCGAAAATATCGGTTCCTCTTGGAACATTTCCAGAACCCTCAGAGGGAAGCGATGATGCTTGGGAAGGTTGAGCGACTCCAGTTTTTAAATAAGCACTATTTTGTACGCTTTCAATTTATTGCTAATGTTAATGCGCTAAGTCGTTCCACACGTCAGTCCGAGTTGCTGCAAAACGGCCCCGAATCGACTCTCCACCGGCTTCCTGTGTGGTACACTCTTAGCTACGGGTGTTATATTTTCTTCACGTGGACGTGGTCTATTCGGTCGAATACAAGTATTATCCAATAATAAAATCTCCTTCTGCCGTTTCCCACTCCACCACTCCCCGATGGTAAAGAATTTTATTTAATTATATTAAATTAAAAAAGTTAATAAACGAAAAAGGGATTTCAACTAATTCAGACACAGATTTTAATAAATATGATTTACTTTTGCATGATAGTTTTCTTTGACTAGTGATGAAAAGATCTGAGCTCAAAAGCAATCGGTCTAACACGTCCTGAATTGTAGCGACCCGTTAGTTCTTTCGTATATGATGGAGTCGATACATCTCATCTTTATTACTTGACTCAGCAGATTCTTCTGACAGTTCTCATTTGAAACTGGTGCATTTTGAATATCATCGGGAATGTGAATCAAAATTTTATGGACTGATGAAGGAAGATAATGGCAGGAATATTTTGAAATTAATTCCCTTGTAGAATCTATCTCTAACAGAACGGCAAAAGCGGGTGGACGAAGATATAAAGTTTTTCAGGATATGTTTGTGCTCTTCATCATTTTGCGATTTTATTATCAGTTTTATAGGGACATATGCCGTGACAAATAAATTATTGTCTTCCAAATCATTATTTTAAAATTTCTGCCTATATTCGCTCTGCCCAGAACTGCCATAAGAGCAACATTTTCCTATTAATAATAGGTAATTAGAGGACTCATAGCGTTCATTAATAACATCGCTTTGCTACTCCAAAACTCGTGATGCAGTGTGGTCTACTAACTTTTTAGCTCAACTTCAACAACAGGTTCTGAGACCTTTATTTCCTCAAGATAACTGTGTTTCCTTTAAAATACTATCATACGTAAAAAGTTAACATCAAGTTTTTTTTGTTAACGAAGCTTTTAATAAGTAAATACTGATGCTTTTTTAAATTTGCTTCGGTGATAACGGATATTGTTTCACTCTTTTTCAAAACACCACAATTTAAAAATATATAGGCGTGAAAGTTTTCATTGATATGATGTGCTTGAATAATAGTTCGTAAAAAAAACAAACATTTGATAAAAGTAAAAAAATGATAAAACATTTAATCATCTAGGATTTAAGACTAATCCTACTAATAATGGAGATCAGTGAACAAATCCTGTTATAATAGCGAATACTGATCCTATTGATAATACATAGTGCAAATGAGCTACTACATAATATGTGTCATGAAACCAAAAGCTCAATTATACATATATGCAAAAAAACAAACATAAAAAATAATAAAATATACACACATGCACGTAAATACAAAAATTATGAAAAATAACACACAAAAATTCGCATGCTTGGTAAAATAACACGATCAACATAGACTTAGAAAACAATAATTAATCGAAACAAACATAACCCATTTGAGGGCGAGACAGGAATCACAACTTTTTGTAAAACTTAAATTGATGTAAAAGAAAAACATACCACTCAAAGGTAAGTTTTAAAACAGTAACACAATATACCTGTATTATTATATAAAAACCACTTTGTTATATACCATATACCTTTCTTCTCAATATTCTTTTCGATTAACGATTTTATATTGTAATTTAATTTATTATAAGAGATTATTTTTAAGCTATTTTCACCACACAGTCCGCGTGCTTCTATTGCCTCACTTCCTCGCTATTCGTAGCGCGTACGAATGGGATAGAACAAAAATGTATTTATCGTTAGTTTTATTGTTTTTTTTTTATAAAATAGCTTTGATACATGCAGTGGCAAATTTCTAACATCAATTTTTTATTTTTAGCCTATGGAATCAAGCACTGTGGCATGGCTCGGAAATGGTGCGACGATATGCTGTCTAGAGTTAGGCATAAAGCACTACAGTAGCCTCGTATCGCATATAGGCCAAAGGTGTCTTAGGAAGCAGGGCAATAGTGGCCTGAAATAGGAGACTTACATAATGGCGGTCGAGATTGCCAACATTGGAAAACCCATGCATTTTCTATAGGGTGCTCTTGACAGAAGCATGGTAAGGAAATCAAAATGGTTGGTCAGGAATGTTGTTACAAAATTCTTACTGGAACTCCATAAATGGGACTGCAGGAACATGATAATCAGACATCAATGTCTGAAGGCGGCATATGCCTGCAGAATGGGGCTGACAAATTTTGAAGACTAAAGAGACCATTATAAGAGACATTAAAAATGGTACCGATAGTAAGTCCACAGAGTCTATTAAAATTCGCGTCTAGTGCAGGCATCCTAAAGGATAAATACTTCTAATGGACTTAACTTCTGATATAGGCAAAAACTGGTCTATGTGTGACTCATTAGCCTAACCTAATGTCATGCTGATCACTTATGTGTATATTTTATAGGAACTCCGACGTTTACTTCTGGCAAACTTCGTGACAAACTTAATATACCCTGTTCCAGGTATACAAATTTTTTGTGTTGATAGATAAGCTTTTTATTTAATTTTAATAGAACATCTATTCTTTCGGACCTTTATTCGTTTTTATAAACATATACGAAATAACATATTCTAACTTTTTATAATTCCATCAACCGAATCAAATAAAATCACTACTCCGGAGAGAATCCAAAATATAGGGATTAGATGCCTACTATACTTATAAATTAGAGTCTAGGACAGTATCGAGCCGTAAATGACTTGAACGAAGAATTTTTTTCCATTACAATTATTTGAAAAAAAATTCACTGAAATTTTAATTTGTTTGTAAAAATTTCTGCCAAAAATACAATTTTTAGTTTTTTGTTTTTTCTTCGTCCAAGTTCTAAGTTAAGGTTTTAATGAAAAAACGTATTTTTTCACTTTAGATGATCTTGTAAGAAGTTATCCTGCGAACGCATCTTTTTCACCGGAAATGGCGTCGCAATGACTGAGTTTAAAATATTATTTTTAAAAAACTTCAGAAGTTCTTTATTAATAGTGTATGTTTGTGACAATAAAATATTTACTTTTTTACACGAGAAAAAATTTTTGAAAAAAGGTTGTTTTTCACCCGAGGAAACCCATGTAACCTCTTAAGTGAAATATAAATTAGACTGACCTATTTCCTATTAAAGATTATCCCTAAGGTCAATGGACTTGAAATTTCCAATCCAGTTTTTTAAAAACTCAAAGCAGATATTTTTGATGTCAACCGAAGAGGTTATCACGATTTGCTTAGTTTTTCATAACTGAATGAAATAAGAGAGGATAAAGAGATGATTTTTATTTCAACTCATCATAAGCAACTAAAATATAGTCGACCTAAACGACTACCAAGGGCACGCAACACAATACTTCTATAGAAATAACTTAAACCAGAAAATTTGCACGGAAATGCAAATTTAACTGCATGCCACCAAGCAGCCACTATGCGAAGTTCGAAAATAGAATTTTCCTAAAATATGCAGGAAATTTCATTAAAATTGCACCAACACGGTCCCATACACTTATCCCCTAAAATATCGTCTAAAACGCTTTGTATCACAAAGCTTACACAATGTTGATAGAATTTTGTAGAGCTAAGAGGGTAGAAGAAAAAAATTGTCAAGCAGATAGTGTAAAATAAAGTAGCCAATTTGCCGCAACCGCGAAATGCAACAAACGCAAGGGTAGGTAAAGCCCGAGGACGGGCACATATTGACCGGTGTTGCCAGGAGAAAGTCTTGCAAACGTTGTAATAGTCGGTGCGGGTGGTAAGGCAGACACTTTGTCTTTGCCAATGGCAATTTATGTATGCACAGCATTTTGAGGGTCAACCGCCAAAATTGGAAAATCTGCGCTGCAACAAAAGGCAAATGTACCACAGGGACTACCGATCGAGCGACTAGAATGTTTCTCCGGTGCACACTTCCTCCGCCGCGGCAACGCGTTCATTACCGTTGTTTGTTGGCACTGTCGCTACTGTTGTTGTTTGATGCATAAAATGTGACTTAGTTGCACAACTGATTACCATTAATCTAAAGCGCTCTCGACTCCACTTTGTGCGGGTCGCTACGCTTGAGCGTGTAAACCACAAGCAGCCGTAACTCATTGCCAACGGAAGCCACGAAACGGAGCCGGCAACGGCCAAAGCAACGAAGTACTGAGCAACAACAGCCACGTGCAGTCTAGGAAGCAGAAACGTTTCAACGTGGTTAAGCGGCGGCTGGTGTGTACCGGATAAAGTTTGTGTCGATAGCGTTTATTTACCGCCGTCACTCCATTCAACGCAGCCACTAAATAATAAAATAAAAAATGCTAAGGAAATTTGCAGCAACACTTACACAATTTATATTCACAGCCAATTTGTTATTGTTATGGTGGTGTTGTGCTATCGTTTGCTTCGCCGTTAGTTTTTGCAAATTGAAACAATTCGTGGCAAATTGTTGTAGTGACACATGCAAAAATTTCATGTCACCGACCGCAGGACGAAGTACGAAATGAAAGGACGGGCAGGAAGGAAGTAATAAAATGTTCAGAAGACACAGACAAAGGATTCGTCAGATGGGTGAGCAACCTGAAATAAAGATTATTTAATATATGTTATATGGTAAATAAAGCTGCAATATAGTAATTTCGTTGTAATCTCTCGATAGGATTTTTTTAAAGGAAATCATATGCACATTTTGCTCAAATCCATGTACTTCACCGCTGATACTATAGTTATGTCAGCTTTTATAGGAGAAACCTCTTTGGCGTCCAGATCCCTTTCTACATTACCTCTTTATACAAATATGTAAATCCAACTTTTTTATTACGTATTTAGTTTCAACTTAATTCTGTGGACGTTCTCATTTTTAAAAAGAGAGGAGTGGTAACTCACCTAATTTGTAGGAAACAACAACACACAAATAACTTCAGCAAAGGTGTCAAATACCTCTAAGCACAAAACTATTCTATAGCTTGGGATTCAACTTTATTTATATTGCACCCTCTACAAGATTTTATGAAGACGATCTCCTCTTCTTAGTATAATTATTCACCTCAAAAACCAACTAGGTTTTAGTTAACAGGTCTTTAGGAAGTAAATATGAGCCTGGGATTTCGCAATCGGGTTGATTGCCTGTTTATCCGTCCATTTGTGCAAGCTGTAACTCGAGTAAAAATTCAATTATTTTGATGAAAGTTAGTAATCGCGTTCTTTAGAAAAAAAAGGGTAGAGGTAATCGGACCACTGCCACGCCTACAAAACGACATTAACCGAAGACTTATGAAGCGCCATAACTAAACAATAACTTAAGAAGTAAACCTCTAATTTGGCACAAGGGCTCGCAGTAGCAAAGGTCACCTGTGAGCAAAAAATTTTGAAAAAGTGGAGGTGGCCCCGCCCTCTGTACTTATCTCCTAAGCCACTAAAGTTATAGTAACCAAATTTGCTAAGCGCGAATATTAAAAGAACTCCTACCGACTGTGTGAAAATGGATTAAAACGAAATGTAACCCCGATCTGTCCCCATATAACGGTACTGTTCAGAACTATTTAGTACGTGGCATTATTCTCATATTCCTATAACATAGTGAGAAAATGGGCGAAATCGAACTACATCCACGATTACTTCCCATATTACACAAAATTAAATTCCATGTGATTATTTCACTTTCCAATACACAAATCAATAACTAATGATTAGAACTGGATACAATTTTGCACTAATAAACCCAAAAAATTGTCCAAATTCAACCAAAACTATTCAAACCTCTGAGTACTGAATATGTGGACCCCTGTATCTAGAGTTGACTTTTGACCGAAAATATCGGTCGATTTGTGAGATATGTAATTTAAATTCTTACAGAATCCTTTCCTGAAAAAAGAAATTCTGCTTATCAAAAATGGGTTGGATCGGGTCAATACTTCCCTGAGTTCGCCTACATCTATCATAACATAAAATTTTTCTAACTTCCATGTCACTATATCCCAGATATATTGACCAATATTTGAGTTACCGAAATGAAAATTACAGATGCGCAAAAATAGATAAAATCGGGTCGCTACTATTCCCTACTCCCATATACTACATATAATTTCATTTTGCTAACAAACCTTATGCCGAATATGTCGCTTAGTGTATGAGGTATATAAAATTGCTTAATTCCGTTCCTCAGGTTGACGTTTTACCTCTTAAGGTATGCTCCTGGCATTGACTCCCCCATGTTGCAAGAGTTTAAATTGTTCAGTTGCACCCGAACTTAGCCCTTTCTCACTTGTTTGTTTTCAGGTATATGTGATATACCATATGAGTTGCAGTGACTGATTTCTAACCTGAGTGATAAATCACAGAAGCCTTACTGCAGGAACATTATCGTGGAACAAAAGCTGATAGAATAGTGAGCTATTTCTCACAACAAATGGAGAATTGGAATCCAAACAAAAATCCACGACACTATTCAGAACCTAATGAGACTGACAAATATATTCTATCCTTACAAATTCACCGCCGACCTCTACCATACGACATCAATAAATCATTACACATAAGCAGTTCACCAAAAACAAGCGTGGTCAGCTTCACGCCAATGTAGCTTGAAAAGGTCTCCATTTTACATACTTCACGCTTATATGTTGTCACAAATTGTTGCATATTGCACAATAAACACATATACAATCTATTTAAATTTTGCAACTGCCGCTTGCCAGCAAAGCGTTTGGCACATCATAAAACTATTTGCCATACTTAAGTTGTTGTTGCTATTGCAATGTTTTTATTGTTGTCGCCAAATACACCATACCGCCAGCGCCGCAAAGTGCAACTTCCTCATAATTTTTTCGTCGCCCTATTTTTTTCAATGTTCTTTTCATGCGCGCCACACTTAAGTATACACAAACACCTAACGACAATAGCAGCGGTGAAAGCAACAACAACAACAAACGACGCAAGAAGCAACAACATCACCAGCGAATGAGCAGCAGTTGCATCTTTTACCACAATATCCGTTTTCCTGTTTTTACAGCAACTTTTTTGACTTTTTCTTTTGAGTAATTCCTTTTTTGGACTTATCGTTATGCAGTGGTGGCGAGAAGGGCTACAGAGGACCCACACCAACCGCTTGGTTGGCGGCGAGTCGCTTGTGGGTTCCGTCATTTGTTATTATTATTTTAAAGTATTTTTTTTTTCTTATTTGTGGTCGAAACTCTATGCGGTTTTTGAGTGCAAGTTGGTACTCGGTGTGTGCATTGTTGTTGTCGTCGACGTTAGCAACGCCGTTGCTGCACAAATTATTGTGTATAAAATGCAATTCATGTGGTGACAAAAATGCAAAAAATTCGCCGTATCTACTTTCGTTGGGTGGCAACCACAGTAGAAACTCTATAATGAGATATTTACTCGAAAGTGGCATAGTATTTAAGTAGGGTTTGTACTTACATCTACTTTAGGGTTGTCCATATTTACAAAAAGTGCAAACTTGTCAATGTATTATATATTCCATATCCTAATTTGTATCTCCATACATTCATACATATTCTGCGAAAAAAAATTAAAGTACGTCTGTACATCTGAATCTTTGTAAAGACCTCTTTAAAACTCTTCTCTTCAACAGAGCGTAGAGTTGATCATCGCCAATTGGTTTGACATCGAGGTAACATTCTGTCATGACAGCATCTCGTATAATTTTATATTTATGCATACTTTATTCGATTGAATACGATCTCAACTTTTGGATCCGTAAATGAAGCTTTCCACGTAAAGGCATCTCCAGGACCATCTTATGTAGCTTAATCTATTCTTTAAACCCCAGGTTCCTACTTGAAGCTTTGTGGACGGTATAGAAAGCGAGGACCTCAATTTCGAGCAACCCTAAAAACCATTGAAACATATTCTTCGGGAGCGCAATGCACTATGCCCACAAAGAGGTCAGACAGCTGTTAGCGCTTTAACTCTATACTAACTCCTTTATACACCATATCATGGGACGCGTGCCAACACTTTCCTTTCTGTGCACTTTAACTTTTTCCTTCATCATTTTCACTTTGTGCAGCTTTTTATTGTTGCTCAGTTTCGTTATTTGCAATTCGCTTCCTTTTTTGTTTTTACTAACTCGCTACCCGGAAATTATTGCGGTAACGCTTCGTTTCTCTTTTCACGCTTGCGTTAGTCTCAAAGCCGCACTTTTCCTTTCTTTACATTTCATTCTAAACTCTCTTCTTTTCGTTTTCTCTATTTAAGTTCTTTGCAAATTTTACAGTTCTTTTTTTGATACACTCATTCATTTTCCACTACTGCGAAACTTTCATTGTTTTTAACTTGGTTAATTATGACCGTTGGAGTTTTTTGCATAACATTATCTCTTTAGGTGTACAGTTATAAAGTTTTTGCTTGAAACTATAAAGAGGTGTCTCAATTAAATGATGTAGTTGGTATAAAGGTTTTCTTAAGGATGGGGTTAAAGTTTCAAGGTTAAAAAATACGTTTTTGCGAATTTATTTCTTAAATATGGATTGAGTAATTTTATTCGGCCCTCTTGTACATTATTGACCACACATTGAAAATATAAGGTAATGTTTTCATGCAGAAATATTGACGCAAAAGCCGGTAACAGAACGTCTTAGAGAAAAAACAAACTGCGATATTCACCATAACTCGGCGGTATTTTATATGTCAAAAATGTGTACAAAGTTTGAAATTAATCGGTCAACTAGTTTCGAAAAGACAATGAACACGGACTTTGAGAAAGTAGTTTTGAGAAAATCGCGTCTAAAGTTTATGAACAAAAAAAGTTACGAACAAAAAATTACCCAATATTGTCGAAAGTGTGCTCAATAATGTACAAAAGGTCCGAATAAAATTACTCAATCCATATTTAAGAAATAAAATCACAAAACAAGTATTTTTTTTACCTTGAAAACCTAACCGCCTGGCTATGAGTCTTGGTCTTATGCGTACTGCCCGACGATCAATCGGTCGAATATCGTCGAAAAGGTGAGTCGTAGCCAAAAAACCTACGTCAAAACAGGTCAAAAATCAAATCAAACTGCCAGAAAAAAACTCTTTGAGTGTTATGCATCATTTGCACGAAACTATTCGTGAAAAGAGGCCCAAATTATGCGCCGACAACTGTTTATTTTTACACCACGATAATGCAACGTCGCAAACTGCATTGATTATATCTGAGACCTGATTTTGCTCCCTGTGACTTCTGGCTACTGAGCATGCTCAAATGACCGATCCGGAGAAACCGTTTTGAGTCAAATGAAGATATTAAACGAGAATCGCTACACGCATTGAAGGCTATTCCGGTTTCGAGGATTGGTAAAAACGTTGGCACAAGTGTGCTGAGACCAAGGAGAATTACTTTAAGGAGGATGACATAAATTTTAAAGAATAAATTAACAATTTTAAAATTGTGCTCACAGTAGTACAATACTTAAATTGGACTATTCAGAGTACTATTCGCAACACGATCACCTACCTTGAGAACCCAAATTCATTATTGAATAATATTCGACCGAATAGACCACGTCCAGCACGCAGTGATTTAAATACAGCAGCCATAGCTGAGAGTGTACATGAACGACTTGGCACATTTTGTGTAAAGATCTTAAATTGAAAACGTACAAAATACAGCGTGTGCAAGAACTGAAGCCACTCGACCTTTCCAAAGGACACATTGGGTATGTAGACAGAAAAAATTTCCGCATTTTTATCAAGATCTCTAATTTCATACAGGAAAATCAAAGGTTTGCTATGGTCTGTGGGCCATCAGAATCATCGGTCCATATTTTTTCAAAAATGATGCTGCTCAAACGTATAGACGGTTACGTAGATAACCGACTATTTGAGGCCTGAAATTTATCTCTCCAATGGAGTGGAAGTTTTCCTCTTCCTCTGCTTCCCCCGGCTGCTTAATTCGCAATTTGTTGTCGTATATCTCGTACAACTCATCATTCCATCGAAAGCGATATTCGCCGTGGCCAATGCGCAAAGGACCATAAATCTTCTGCACAACTTTTATCTCGAAAACTCATAACGTCGCTCCTCAGATGTTGTCATCGTCCATGCCACTGCACCATATAGCAGGACGGGGATGATGAGTGACTTGTAGAATGTGGTCCTTGTTCATTAAGAGAAGTTCAATTGCCTACTTAGTTCAAAGTAGAACTTTTTGGCAAGTGTTAATTTTGGTTCGAAGATAGACTAAATTATCTACGACATCGACTCGTTTGCCTTGCTTTCATATCCAGTCTAGAGAACTAACGCTGCAGGTGTTGAGGCATTAAGCTCGGTAAATAATAATTTTCCCCAGCAGTGGATTGAAGAAGTCGCACGATAGGAAGTCGCCTTGTCTGAAACCTCGTTTGGTATCGAACGGCACGGAGACGTCCTTTACAAACCTGACAGAACTTTTGATACTGCTTAACGTCAGTTTACATAGTCGTATTAGTTTTGTGAGGATACCAATTTCATACATAGCGGCATAAAGGCAGCTCCTTTTCGTGCTGTCAAAATCAGCTTTAAAATCGACAAAGACGTGGTGTGTGTCGATCCTTTCTTCACGGGTCTTATATACTGATTTTAAGGAGGCTTATACCACAGAAGTTGGTGCAGATTGTGGGTCTCCCTTTTTAGAATTGGGAAGACCACACTTAATTTGCAAACGTGGGGCATGATTTCGTCCGACTATATTCTACAAGAAGATGCATGCTCCCAATCAGTTCCTCGCCGGCGTATTTGAATAGCTGGGTCGACAATAAATCGGCCCCGCCGCTTTGTTGTTCTTCAGGCGGGTAATTGCTATTCGTACTTCTACATTGTCACTTATCCGAAGTTGTTTTTTTCCTTTTCATTGGTAGGGTTTTTTACGTGGCAGATTACAAAAAGAGATAATCTTAAAAAATACATGCCAAGAATGTTCTTTTGAATGATAATAAACACTCCCCAAAAATGTTTAGGTTTCTGTGTTTTTAGGCAGTAGTGTACCTATGTATTGATTACCCTTCATATAAATATACGAGTATATACTTTATTGGGTCTCAGATGTGTCCTTTTAGGCATTACAAACTTCATGGCAAGCTTAGTATACCCTGTTCAGGATATGAATGTGACGAACACTGTTTGTAGCATATATATACTATTTTGCAAAATAAAACCCTACCACCCAATCAGGAGGTATCTAAATTTGGCAGAACTTGGAAGAATTTCTTGAACTCAAATGATGTTTCAAACAGAACGACTGTAAACAATACCAGCCTTAAATATAATCAGGTTTAATTTTTTAGTGGTAAAACGAATTAATAATTCTGGAGATAAGTTTCCTCTCACTAAAGAAGGAAATATGTTCGACATAAAGCTCTCAGTGGGAGAGTGCTTCCTCAGCAAAAGTACGTATTATTACGCATGTTTTCTAAATATGAACTCCACTGTCCATTAAATACTTGGGTGAGAGAAGCAGAAAGAAATTGAAAGAATAACTTCGTTTTTTGTTCTTTGTTATTTCACTTATCACACTGCTTCCTGTTTTACTTATATGATAATTGAAAAAATTAAAGTAGATGCATCAAATAATGTAAGGGAACCACAGAATATAGTATAGGTATGTCTTCGCAGTAATCTCATATAAAATAAGATATTTTTCTAGATGTGTATGTGTATAGATTCTTGGCCATAAATTTTCAGCCAACATATTCCTTGAACTCACTTGCTCGTTACACTTCTTTGAATCTTAATTAACGGCCTTGTTGATAGCTTAATAGACGAAATTATTTACTTAAACGCTCGGATAAGCACAATTTACACATTAAAACAAGCATTTCGCTACTAATAACTTAATAATAAAAGAGAGGAAAATGTTTTCTGAAAAATATATCAAAATGCTACACTCAGCGAGAAAGATAAAATTATTAGGAGAATTGCGGTTTTATTGGCGCGGTAAAGGCATGTCAAGTGGGCCAAACAACAAAAAATATAAAATGTGTTTATGTGGGAATGTAGGTATGCATATGAGTGTGTTTATGGGTAAGTATTTGTGATAACGTTTTAGAGAATACCGAAAACAGATTACATAGTTTAATTAAAGCAATTAACTTGGCATTTTCTACTGCACTTTGAACAAATAAAAATATCTCTGAATATATGCATGTAAATGTGTGGGGTAAAAATTCTTAAATATGTTGTAACTGAAGCAGAGCGCTACTAGCGCCTAAAATGCAGCTAGCATTTAGCCGCTGAAGTGCATACTTAACACAATTTTATGGCTAATAAAAAATGTTAAAACAACAAACAAGAACTACAGAAACAATCTACATGTTGTTGCACGTAAATTTTCACAGAAGCACACACGCATATGCGGACCGAATTTTATTTCATTCACTGTCCTTGTCTCAGTCAGCGCTGATAAGGCCACATGCAAGTGTGTACTTGTGTGTGAAATCGCATGTGTTCATTTACTTATAGACCTATGTGGAACAAACTTACACGGAATTCAGTTAGCTAATCTCTCTAGCTGTACTATTTACTACCGTCAGCGCCTTTTGGGCACTAAAAGAAAGCAACAACAACGCCAACAACTTGGTGAAATACTACACACATAAATAAGAGAAATGCATAAAATAGGCCATTTATGGCTCATAAAAAAACGACAAAACAGGCATACTTTGCTTTTTTGGCTGAGCCGAAAGGGAGCGCTTAGGTGGTGAACATTCACCTTGAGCTATTTACTTGTAAGTGCGTGCGAACACCTGCAACTGCCACAAACGCTCCATACAAGTTTTTTCATCATCATGAAATAAGTGAGAAAATAATTTAGACTTTTTAGTTTCCCATTTAATCTAATTTTTTATTTAGTTTTTTTTTTTTTTTTGGCTAGGCGATGAGTTAATTAAGCGGTGTATTCTTTTTCTTTTATACTTTTGGAGTCTTGCGCAATTAGTTAACTTCAAATCGTATAAGCCAAGTAGCTGTGATTCTACCGAAGCAATTAGTTGCTTGTTGGACCACAGACTGACC
Source organism: Bactrocera zonata (assembly GCA_037783105.1). NCBI lineage: Eukaryota > Metazoa > Arthropoda > Insecta > Diptera > Tephritidae > Bactrocera > Bactrocera zonata. The sequence goes on from JBAWJQ010002205.1 coordinate 13,227, forward strand.
AAAGGCCAAAGCGCCTCGCCAAGTGTCCAATTGAGTTATGTGCTTTTAGAATAAAAAGAAATCTGAGATCAGTTTAGAGTTTGAAGCTGTTGCACTAATTAAGCGGCTCTTAATTGATGCATAATTTAGAAGAGATAACTGTTAGGCATAGATGTAATGAAGAGTCTGTTTCTGAGTAACTGTGCTTAAGAATTCAGCCTTTGTTGCGCTTAAATTGGTAATAAAATATACCTTTACACTTAATCTATTGATTATATGACTACTTTACTGCTGCTTATGTAATGTATGGATGTTTGATCTAACCCAAAATATCAATGATCGATTAACGATAATTTTTTTGATTTCTCTGATTACCATACTAATAAAATAGTATGTGAACCTGAGATCTAAAATAATTAATTTATTTGGGAGACAAAATTCCATGATTGTAGGCAATAATCTTAACTTCTTTACTAGCGTAGACACCGCTTACCCGGTTATAGCCGAGGCAGTAATCTAGAATTATTATAATCGTGATGGAACATGTTTATATAAAAAGGGTTAAGAACTTAATTTATAAATACTTTTACTTTAAAAGGTAGACAACTGCATTCTTAAAGTATTTTTGGGAGCTTTGAAAATATATTTTTGACTAATTTGGCAAACAGTTTTAAATTATATCGAAAATGTTTAACCATATCTAGCGCGTTGTAATAATGTGGAATTTTAGAAAAACGTAGTTGAGCCTTTTAAAACTCTATAGTATATCAGGCACTCTTAATATCAGCAACCGGCTCTTAGCCACTATCAAACATATCTAGAAATAACAGTTCACAAAGTTGACTCGCATAGAAAATTTGGGTATTCCAAGGAGTTAAAAAAGTTAAAAAGATACCCCGTATAGAACAATCAATTTGTTAGAAATCACTTGTGAAAGTTAATTAGTTTTGATGTGAAAATATATTCATATCAATAACTGCAGCAGCAGTAGCTCGGAAAGCTATTGCAAATAATGAACTCAGGACTTGCAGCCAAGTTAATCAAAAATAGGTTAAGATCTCTCTTAGGAGCACCACGTTGTTGATTTTTTTACCACATTCCCGATAACTGGCGATATAAATTAGGCCAACGCATGCTTCCGCCCGAACTCAGAAGTTGTTGTAGTTATTATTTCTTTTTATACCCTGAACAGGGTATATTAAGTTTGTCACGAAGTTTGTAACACCCAAAAGGAATCGTCGGAGACCCTTTAAAGTATATATATAAATGATCAGTATGTCGAGCTGAGTCGTTTTAGCCATGTCCGTCTGTCTGTCCGTCTGTCCGTCTGTCTGTATATATACAAACTAGTCCCTCAGTTTTTAAGATATCGTTTTGAAATTTTGCAAACGTCATTTTCTCTTCAAGAAGCTGCACATTTGTCGGAACGGCCGATATCGGACCACTATAGCATATAGCTGCCATACAAACTGAACGATCGGAATCAAGTTCTTATATGGAAAACTTTCACATTTAACAAGATATATTCACGAAATTTGGTATATATTATTTTATAAGGCAATAATGTAATCTCCGAAGAAATTGTTCAGATCGGTTGACTATAGCATAAAGCTGCCATACAAACTGAACGATCGGAATCAAGTTCTTGTATGGACAACTTTCACATTTGACAAGATATATTCACGAAATTTGGTATATATTATTTTCTAAGGCAATAATGTAATCTCCGAAGAAATTGTTCAGATCGGTTGACTATAGCATATAGCTTCCATACAAACTGAACAAATAGTTACTCACAGAAATGCACCTGTGAAGGGTATTTAGCTTCGGTGCAACCGAAGTTAACGTTTTTTCTTGTTAGTAATTGGACTTAAGTATTATCACTTAATTTCCGGCCTCGGATTCCTTTCCGTAAACATGATACAAAAATAAAAGATAACTAAAAATCAGCTGCTTTTCCGCAAATTTCTACTGCGCAGCTGCAAAATGTTATTAAATACCTTACTGTCAGCTACAAGTCATCAAATATCCCTGCGATTAACTCATCATTGTCAGCCAATTGTCAATGTTGATTTGTTGTCGTTACTACCTCCAGCTAAAAATAAAAGGGACGAAAACAAAACACATGTGACTTCGACGAGTCATATGTATGCAAACACAGCAGCGTTAATCTCCAACTCCCAGCCTGACTCACTGCGTGACCGCATTGTTGTGGTGCTGGTTGAAAGATTTCGTCGAAGTTTATCGCTTTATCTTCCCATATTTACCTATACCGTTAGCAATATGCTTGAGTGCATTTTCTTTATACACTTCTAGTGAATTGCATTCAAGCGTTCGCAATCCTTTTTCCCGGAGTAATTTGTGTGCAAAGAAGTCCTTCGGTGAGACGGTAGATTTTGTTCATCCCGTAAAATCAACCATATTCGCTCAGAGTATAGAACAATAGCGCCGATTTGTATTATTATATTTTTGTGGTTTGTGTGTAGAGAATGTCCTTATGATTTTCAGTAGCTCCTTGCAAATCGCTTAAACGCCTTACCACACCTTGGCGAAAATACGACAGATACATATATATAACAACTACGAAAGCAAATAATAATCGTCGATACAAATTCTGCGGTCTTGCGGTGCGCTTGCATCCTTTAATTCTTTCTCATCGCTTGAATAACTCCTTTCAGGTGTCACCCATTGCTTTATCTACAATATTTGTAGCTGGGAGGGTTTCCAGTTGATTTTTCTTACTCCTCTGTCTTTTCGCATCAATATCCATTATGTCCTGCTTGTTTTTTGCCGCTTTTCTTCTCCGTCACATCGCTCATTGAGCAGGACAATGCGTCGTTTATGAAGAAAAGTAAAAACAAGGAAAAAATCAGTCTCAATCCTTTAACAGCATTTTTACCGCATTTCACCTCTTCAACAATAAACAGATTTTCCAGCTTAATCACTATGCGGTGGCTACTATCATGCGGCTGATTTCTCTTAAGCATAGACGGTACTTGCTGCTGCAGCATACAACATGCCATATGCAGTAACCGCAACCACAAGTATGTGTTGCAGTTACACATAGCTCACTGTCAGTTATTGATCCTTTCCCCCGACCGCTTCTCCATCGTTTAAAGTACACCATGTCTTCGTACTTTCGTGTGTAGCTGTCACATCTTTACCGCTATTAAATGTGCTCAGCTTCATCTACTACCCATGCTCAGTTTCAATCACATACTCATTTTCTTCATGCCTCATGCTTCGTTTGCCTACATCCTGACATTTAAGACTGCATGCGGATTGTGGTCTCTCCTTCTGTATGTTTGTGGCTGTTTTTTCTATGCGTGTGCGTGTTGTTAAGGTTCTATTGCATGTGCTGAACACTTGCAACCGCCCATCTTTTCAGTGAAATTAAAAAAAAGTACCGAGTACCAAGCAGGGTATACTTGTCTGGTAAAAAATTTGTAGCGTCAATTGCAACCGAAGTGCTCAGAAAAATTGACACAAAGCGATTTTCTACTTTAATGCATTCGTTAAATCATCACAGAGTCTGTATGCTGCCATCGCCGTAATAAATCAGCACACTCCTCTGTTGTATTCTGCGGTCGTTCACTCACTTTCTCAAGTGTCGCTCCTTCGCTTAGAAACAGGAAAGGATCTGTGTGCGAACAAAAGCGTTGCTTAATCACATTTATTGCAGTGCTCCGGTACATGCCTGGTAGGAAAGTGACATTACATTTCTAAAACGAGTCTGAATATACTATATCATTAAAAGTACGGTACCCCTTCGCCGTTCTGGTATGAAAGTAGTTCGAAATTGCGCACTCAGAACAAATAAACTCTGCATTGGCTCGTAAGCAGTTCGACCGACTAGTTAATAACAGTAACTATATAATAGTTCGGATCTCTTAGCATTATGTAAGGCTGAAATAATCAGCAAATCAGAAGACTAGATTCATATTATAATTCGGGTATAAGTTCGGGAAAGATCTTATTTTATATATTCGTATGTTCACAAAATGTCCCACAGAAGCAACTCTAGTTGTATATTAGGTTAGGAATTATGGCGGATTCTCATTCAATGATTTCACTTCGCTAATTATAACCGAGTCATTTGTAATGGCGAAAAGACTAGTTCTTGAAGAAATCTTCCGGTATTGAAGGGTCTTGAAGCGTCTTGAAACCAGAACAAATTTACTAGGATGGTTGATTTTAACTCACCTGGATTTATTGTCGTAAAAACGAAGGATCAACAAGTAAGGAAGGCCTAAGTTCGGGTGCAACCGAACATTTTATACTCTTGCAAATTGCAAGAATCAAAGCCATCGAAATACTTTAAGGTGTAAAACCAATCATATAGAATAAAGTCAAACGGATGTTCAATAATCTTGGGGCTAGGACAAGTTTTCGCTTGAACTTATCATTTTTAGACAGAAAGATACACTGATGAGTAAAACACGCTCTCTTATTTTCATTGGGATAACTCATAGTTAACCGATATATGCGGTACAAAGTCACCCGAAAGTTCGAAAATGTTTATATTAAGTATAAGGGGGCTAAGGGAAGTTTTGGTTCGATTCAAACCATTTTTGACGTTCTAGCATACCATTATAATAGAATGATTATCCCTTAATTTCAGTTATATATATCACACATTGACCGACATTTTCGATAAAAAGTCAACCATAAAAGCAAGGGACCAAATATTCGGTACTTAGGTGCTAAAACAGTTTTTATTGGATTTTAACATTTTTTGGTTATACGGTGGCACACACCAAAGACATTATTCATGCAAAGTTTTATCTCGATATATTAATTGCTTCTTGATTTCTATACTGGAATCATTTACGCAAGATTACATTTCTATCTTAGTTTAGTACATAGTTATGGCACTTTATGGGTCTTCGGTTAATGGCGATTTGTTGGCTTGGCAGTTGTCCGATTACGCCCATCTAGGAACTAGAATTTGGTTTTGTAATAGGAGCCTGCGTACCAAGTTTCATGAAAATATCTCAACTTCAAATTTTCTCGTCACCCTGACCATTTATACAATTTATATAACCCTATATCTATCTCGTTTACTTTTAGGTGACATGTACAATCGATATGTGAACAAAACTATAATACTCTGTGGCAACTGGTTGCAAGAGTATAAAAATGAATGTGCTGAGACTGTGCTTCCTTTCCTAGTAGTCTTATCAGTCCCCGGATATTCTGCTTTGACTAAATCATTGTTTCGAAATCTATATGGTCTACTTGGACAGCTTCAATTTCTGAATATGTAGATATGATTGTCAGGCAAAAAACTAAATCAAGTTTGTTAAAACTTCCCGCAAGACATGCGTTGCATAGGACACATTCATAAATATTGACAATAATTTTTTTGTTATTAAATTCTTAAATTTGCATTTATGTAAAAGAAACTATTAAAAAGTGGAATAGTCTTCAGATAAAATTGACATTGATAAAACCTATAAGACATGGATCTCAATTCCTCCCTCCTCCCGAGGTGACATAATGCCAAAACGATAAACATAAACAGCAGCACAAACTTGATTTAACTTATTCTCTGAAAGTTAATGGAAGATATTTTCCGAGCTTATAATGAGAACTGAGTCCGATCCATTTTGAATTAGAGCGAAAAGAGCAAAACAATATCATTGTTTCAATGACTCGATTTTAAAATCAACGTAAAAATACGGTTATATTTCCGAAGTATTAATTGCTTCCTATTATATTTACGAATTTATAACTTATTTGGAAAAAAATGAAGTACACATGTATGTATGTGGACTTAGGATTTCAGCTGTTTCGTGCCAAGCCATATAATACTATGTAAGTTCTTATTTGAAGGGTCATCTTTTTGGCAACGCCATTGTCTACATTTGACACAACCACAAGTTGCAATAGTCTCTTTCATACTTGTTTAAGTATAATACCAATAATAGCGAAACACATACGAGGTATGACAATTAAGTAATGATACTGATTCCATAAAAACCGTATATTTGAAAATTATTCTACAACTCTGCCATCCCCTTCAAAGTAATCCCTTTGGGCAGCTATACAGCGATTCCAGCGCGTTTTCTATGCTTCGTAAAATTTCTGGAACGTTTCGACTGGGATGTCCGCGAGTACCCTCGTAACGGCCGCCTGTATGACCGTAATCGACTCAAAATGGGTTCCTTTGACCACCGATTTGATGTCTTTAGGAAGCCAAAAGTCACAGGGTGACATGCTGCGGGCGATATAGCAGGCAGGTTCTGTTGCAACCATCTGCGCGCATCACCTTTTGCAGGCCAAATATCGTCGGTTAACAGTTGTCTGAGGGTGATCGTGGTTCAGACTAAGGTTCTTTGGCCAACATTCGATCTGTCAAGCGCCGATCTGCACGGATTAATTCGCGAACACGCTACGCATTCGCGTTAGTCCGCACCTCGACTGGCCTCCGACTCCGCACCTCGACTTCCGCGTCTCACGCCCTCCTTAAACTCTTTGTGCCATCTAAACACCTGGGCACGACTAAGAGCACTATTACCATACACTTTTACAATTTTAGCGTACGTTTCCGAAGCTGTTTCACCCAATCTGGCGCAAAATTTTATCGCGACGCGTTGCTCTTGATTTCGTTTTTCCATTTTCGTAACGAGCCCTACAAACACACGTCTACTCAACTTGATGCAGCAGGCGAACTAAACAAGCTAGAGCGATGGTACATATGTATATCAATGGAGAGGGGAAGGATGCCGAAATTTTAAGGTCACAGGTTTACCATAAGCGCGGCAATAAAATCAGTCTCATTACTTAATTGTCAAACCTCGTAGAGTGGTACGTTCTATTTAATATACGCACTATCGATTTTAACCAATACCGTACGTCACAAGTACTAAAAAATATACGATTTTGTACTCGATATTTCATGTTTATTAAAATCAATTCGCAGCCTAAAGGTGAATGATTGCAAGAAATGAGACAGAGACAATCGTTACCGACGAAAGTTTGGATTAGTTCTAATAATGACAGATGAACCCCTAAGGCCAGGTCAATTAATTTACAAGCCTTGACCGTATGAAAGTCTGGTGATTCCAAAGTTATGTAGACAGTTAACATAAACAAAAAGTTCGTTGAGAGAGATTTTGAGAGGTTAACAATTCCCGGATTTATCGGCCTCTGTACTTTTTTCAAGCTCAACAATATTAGTCGAAATCTTTCGTACAGAATTTAGTGTTGCCACAGCAACATCATCGTGATTTTACATTGTCTTTATTGTCTCAGCAATTCAATGTTAACGTTATTTTAGTTTCCTCTCTATATATATTTGGCTTTGTAATAACAATTAACTTTTGTACAAAAAATACGAATATTTCGAATTCATAATAAATTTTTATTGGCTTAACTTATCAAACGTAATTCAACAAATCTAACCACTTAAAATAGCCAACTCATTTTAGATTTATTAACACCGAAGCCATTTAAGCAAAATGTCAGAGCAATTAAACTTAACCCCACCACTACCAATCGGGCCGAATGAAATCGGCAGCGCTTAACTTTTACAAAAATAAATAAATGCGAGCATATGCAGTTAAATGGTGGAATTCCACCCAAAATAGCGCAGCTGGAAAGGAGGGGTACGGTTCATGATTACATACTTAGATATGTACGACTATGTACACACATGTGTGTGTGTGTTTGGCCTTGTGTGTATGTGGGCAATAAAATATTATCAACGGTATGATTTTAACATTTCTAATTTCAAAATGCATTAAGCCAAACAAATGCAATAAATATAAATGCACAACAACAACAAAAATACAATCGTAATAAGCAACGCTGTGGCACAATCAGAATTTGATTGCAAGCATAAAAAATATTTTGACGATGGCAACTAGGTAAATGGGATGAAACAATACAGCAATTAAGGGACGGAGAAGGAAACCCACAGTCACATATATGCACATACTCACATACATATGTGTAAAATTGTATAGACTTTCAATTTTCCATATTCAGCAGGATGCGGATGCGGGTGCAATGCAGCGGTGAATATGTTTCAATATTGTTCTAGAACGTTAATGCTTCAATCAAAAGTGCTGTGGGTAATTCAAATTGTATAGTTACTATACTATAGTATATAGTATATGTGTACTATAGTATATGTGAAGATATTCGAATGTATGTATGTCCTTGAGTTTGCTGACGTTGAAGGCGTCGCGCTTTTGTTTTGTGGCAAGCCACGGGCTGCACTTTTAATTGAATCGCAAATACATTTACAATGTACTTGTATGTATGTACGCATGAACA
>JBAWJQ010002206.1:0-48505 GCA_037783105.1 Bactrocera zonata
AATAGTCAAATTTTCGTTTCATCTTTGCAAACGCTCTAGCGGCTAAACTATTTGAACGAGGTGAGTCAAACATAAAGCATTGGTTAGATAATTTAAAGGGCTTTCAGGAAAGTCTTCAATCTTTCTTCTACTCCTACCAGGAACGTGGTAATAGTGTTCACGAAAAACGAAGGTTTTTGAGAAAAATCACATTTTTGTTTCAACTTTGCGAACGCTCTAGCGGCTAAACTATTTGAACGAGGTGAGTTAAATAAAAAGCATTGGTTAGATAATTTGTAGTGCTTTCAGGAAAGCTTTCAATCTTTCTTCTACTTCTACCAGGGGCTTGGCAATAGTCAAATTTTCGTTTCAACTTTGCAAACGCTCTAGCGGCTAAACTGTTTGAACGAGGTGAGTTAAATAAAAGCATTGGTTAGATAATTTGTAGTGCTTTCAGAAAAGCCTTCAACCTTTCTTCTACTCCTACCAGGAACGTGGCCATAGTGTTCACGAAAAACGAAAGTTTTTCAGAAAAATCACATTTTTGTTTCATCTTTGCAATCGCTCTAGCGGCTAAACTATTGGAACGAGGTGAGTCAAACATAAAGCATTGGTTAGATAATTTACAGGACTTTCAGGAAAGTCTTCAATCATTCTTCTACTCCTACCAGGAACGTGGTAATAGTGTTCACGAAAAACGAAGGTTTTTGAGAAAAATCACATTTTTGTTTCAACTTTGCGAACGCTCTAGCGGCTAAACTATTTGAACGAGGTGAATTATATAAAAAGCATTGGTTAGATAATTTGTAGTGCTTTCAGAAAAGCCTTCAATCTTTCTTCTACTCCTACCAGGAACGTGGCAATAGTGTTCACGAAAAACGAAAGTTTTTCAGAAAAATCACATTTTTGTTTCATCTTTGCAATCGCTCTAGCGGCTAAACTATTGGAACGAGGTGAGTCAAACATAAAGCATTGGTTAGATAATTTAAAGGGCTTTCAGGAAAGTCTTTAATCATTCTTCTACTCCTACCAGGGGCTTGGCAATAGTCAAATTTTCGTTTCAACTTTGCAAACGCTCTAGCGGCTAAACTATTTGAACGAGGTGAGTTAAATAAAAGCATTGGTTAGATAATTTGTAGTGCTTTCAGGAAAGCCTTCAATCTTTCTTCTACTCCTACCAGGGGCTTGACAATAGTCAAATTTTCGTTTCAACTTTGCAAACGCTCTAGCGGCTAAACTATTTGAACGAGGTGAGTTAAATAAAAGCATTGGTTAGATAATTTGTAGTGCTTTCAGGAAAGCCTTCAATCTTTCTTCTACTCCTACCAGGAACGTGGCAATAGTGTTCACGAAAAACGAAAGTTTTTCAGAAAAATCACATTTTTGTTTCATCTTTGCAATCGCTCTAGCGGCTAAACTATTGGAACGAGGTGAGTCGAACATAGAGCATTGGTTAGATAATTTGCAGTGCTTTCAGAAAAGCCTTCAATATTTCTTCTACTCCTGCCAGGAACGTGGCCATAGTGTTCACGAAAACGAAAGTTTTTCAGAAATATCACATTTTTGTTTCATTTTTGCCATCGCTCTAGCGGCTAAACTATTGGAACGAGGTGAGTCAAACATAAAGCATTGGTTAGATAATTTACGGGACTTTCAGGAAAGTCTTCAATCATTCTTCTACTCCTACCAGGAACGTGGTAATAGTGTTCACGAAAAACGAAGGTTTTTGAGAAAAATCACATTTTTGTTTCAACTTTGCGAACGCTCTAGCGGCTAAACTATTTGAACGAAGGTGAGTTAAATAAAAAGCATTGGTTAGATAATTTGTAGTGCTTTCAGGAAAGCCTTCAATCTTTCTTCTACTTCTACCAAGGGCTGTGCGCAATTAGTCAAATTTTCGTTTCATCTTTGCAAACGCTCTAGCGGCTAAACTGTTTGAACAAGGTGAGTTAAATAAAAAGCATTGGTTAGATAATTTGGAGTGCTTTCAGGAAAGCCTTCAATCTTTCTTCTACTCCTACCAGGACGGCAATAGGTTCACGAAAAACGAAGTTTTTAGAAAATCACATTTTCGTTTCAACTTTACAAACGCTCTAGAGGCTAAACTATTTGAACGAGGTGAGTCAAACGTAAAGCATTGGTTAGATAATTTAAAGGGCTTGCAGAAAAGTCTTCAATCTTTCTTCTATTCCTACCAGGAATGTGGCAATAGTGTTCACGAAAAACGAAGGTTTTTGAGAAAAATCACATTTTTGTTTCATCTTTGCAATCGGTCTAGCGGCTAAACTATTGGAACGAGGTGAGTCAAACATAAAGCATTGGTTAGATAATTTGTAGTGCTTTCAGGAAAGACTTCAATCTCTCTTCTTCTCCTACCAGGGGCTTGACATTAGTCAAATTTTCGTTTCAACTTTACAAACGCTCTAGCGGCTAAACTATTTGAACGAGGTGAATTATATAAAAAGCATTGGTTAGATAATTTGTAGTGCTTTCAGAAAAGCCTTCAATCTTTCTTCTACTCCTACCAGGAACGTGGCCATAGTGTTCACGAAAAACGAAAGTTTTTCAGAAAAATCACATTTTTGTTTCATCTTTGCAATCGCTCTAGCGGCTAAACTATTGGAACGAGGTGAGTCAAACATAAAGCATTGGTTAGATAATTTACGGGACTTTCAGGAAAGTCTTCAATCATTCTTCTACTGCTACCAGGAATGTGGCAATAGTGTTCACAAAAAACGTAGGTTTTTGAGAAAGATCACATTTTTGTTTCAACTTTGCGAACGCTCTAGCGGCTAAACTATTTGAACGAGGTGAATTATATAAAAAGCATTGGTTAGATAATTTGTAGTGCTTTCAGAAAAGCCTTCAATCTTTCTTCTACTCCTACTCAGGAACGTGGCAATAGTGTTCACGAAAAACGAAAGTTTTTCAGAAAAATCACATTTTTGTTTCATCTTTGCAATCGCTCTAGCGGCTAAACTATTGGAACGAGGTGAGTCGAACATAGAGCATTGGTTAGGTAATTGAAAGGGCTTTCAGGAAAGTCTTTAATCATTCTTCTACTCCTACCAGGGGCTTGGCAATAGTCAATTTTTCGTTTCAACTTTGCAAACGCTCTAGCGGCTAAACTGTTTGAACGAGGTGAGTTAAATAAAAAGCATTGGTTAGATAATTTGTAGTGCTTTAAGGAAAGCCTTCAATCTTTCTTCTCCTCTTACCAGGGGCTTGACAATAGTCATATTTTCGTTTCAACTTTGCAAACGCTCTAGCGGCTAAACTGTTTGAACGAGGTTAAATAAAAAGCATTGGTTAGATAATTTAGTGTTCAGAAAGCTTCAATCTTTCTTCTTCTTACAGGGCTTGACAATAGTCAAATTTTCGTTTCAACTTTGCAAACGCTCTAGCGGCTAAACTATTTGAACGAGGTGAGTTAAATAAAAAGCATTGGTTAGATAATTTGTAGTGCTTTCAGAAAAGCCTTCAATCTTTCTTCTACTCCTACCAGGAACGTGACAATAGTGTTCACGAAAAACGAAGGATTTTCAGAAAAGTCACATTTTTGTTTCAACTTTGCGAACGCTGTAGTGGCTTAACTGTTTGAAGAAGGTGAGTTAAATAAAAGGCATTGGTTAGATAGTGTGTAGTGCTTTCAGGAAACCCTTCAATCTTTCTTCTACTCCTACCAGGAACGTGGCAATAGTCAAATTTTCGTTTCAACTTTGCAAACGCTCTAGCGGCTAAACTGTTTGAACGAGGTGAGTTAAATAAAAGGATTGGTTAGATAATTTGTAGTGCTTTGAGGAAAGCCTTCAATCATTCTTCTACTCCTACCAGGAACGTGGTAATAGTGTTCACGAAAAACGAAAGTTTTTCAGAAAAATCACATTTTTGTTTCATCTTTGCAATCGCTCTAGCGGCTAAACTATTGGAACGAGGTGAGTCAAACATAAAGCGTTGGTTAGATAATTTAAAGGGCTTTCAGGAAAGTCTTTAGTCATTCTTCTACTCCTACCAGGGGCTTGGCAATAGTCAAATTTTCGTTTCAACTTTGCAAACGCTCTAGCGGCTAAACTGTTTGAACGAGGTGAGTTAAATAAAAAGCATTGGTTAGATAATTTGTAGTGCTTTCAGGAAAGCCTTCAGTCTTTCTACTGCTCCTACCAGGGCTTGACAATAGCCAAATTTTCGTTTCAACTTTGCAATCGTTCTAACGGCTAAACTATTGGAACGAGGTGAGTCAAACATAAAGCATTGGTTAGATAATTTACGGGACTTTCAGGAAAGTCTTCAATCATTCTTCTACTCCTACCAGGAACGTGGTAATAGTGTTCAGGAAAAACGAAGGTTTTTGAGAAAATCACATTTTTGTTTCAACTTTGCGAACGCTCTAGCGGCTTAACTGTTTGAAGAAGGTGAGTTAAATAAAAAGCATTGGTTAGATAATTTGTAGTGCTTTCAGGAAAGTTTTCAATCTTTCTTCTACTTCTACCAAGGGCTGGGCAATAGTCAAATTTTCGTTTCATCTTTGCAAACGCTCTAGCGGCTAAACTGTTTGAACAAGGTGAGTTAAATAAAAAGCATTGGTTAGATAATTTGGAGTGCTTTCAGGAAAGCCTTCAATCTTTCTTCTACTCCCTACCAGGGGCTTGACAATAGTCAAATTTTCGTTTCAACTTTGCAAACGCTCTAGCGGCTAAACTATTTGAACGAGGTGAGTTAAATAAAAGCATTGGTTAGATAATTTGTAGTGCTTTCAGGAAAGATTTCAATCTTTCTTCTCCTTCTACCAGGGGCGTGACAATAGTCAACTTTTCGTTTCAACTTTGCAAACGCTCTAGCGGCTAAAGTATTTGAACGAGGTGAGTTAAATAAAAGCATTGGTTAGATAATTTGTAGTGCTTTCAGAAAAACCTTTCTTCTACTCCTACCAGGAACGTGGCAATAGTGTTCACAAAAAACGAAAGTTTTTCAGAAAAATCACATTTTTGTTTCATCTTTGTAATCGCTCTAGCGGCTAAACTATTGGAACGAGGTGAGTGAAACATAAAGCATTGGTTAGATAATTTACGGGACTTTCAGGAAAGTCTTTAATCATTCTTCTACTCCTACCAGGAACGTGGTAATAGTGTTCACGAAAAACGAAGGTTTTTGAGAAAAATCACATTTTTGTTTCAACTTTGCGAACGCTCTAGCGGCTTAACTGTTTGAAGAAGGTGAGTTAAATAAAAAGCATTGGTTAGATAATTTGTAGTGCTTTCAGAAAAGCCTTCAATCTTTCTTCTACTCCTACTCAGGAACGTGGCAATAGTGTTCACGAAAAACGAAAGTTTTTCAGAAAAATCACATTTTTGTTTCATCTTTGCAAACGCTCTAGCGGCTAAACTGTTTGAACGAGGTGAGTCAAACATAAAGCATTGGTTAGATAATTTAAAGGGCTTTCAGGAAAGTCTTTAATCATTGTTCTACTCCTACCAGGGGCTTGGCAATAGTCAAATTTTCGTTTCAACTTTGCAAACGCTCCAGCGGCTAAACTGTTTGAACGAAGTGAAATATATAAAAAGCATTGGTTAGATAATTTGTAGTGCTTTCAGGAAAGCCTTCAACCTTTCTTCTACTCCTACCAGGAACGTGGCCATAGTGTTCACGAAAAACGAAAGTTTTTCAGAAAAATCACATTTTTGTTTCATCTTTGCAATCGCTCTAGAGGCTAAACTATTGGAACGAGGTGAGTCAAACATAAAGCATTGGTTAGATAATTTACGGGACTTTCAGGAAAGTCTTTAATCATTCTTCAACTCCTACCAGGAACGTGGTAATAGTGTTCACGAAAAACGAAGGTTTTTGAGAAAAATCACATTTTTGTTTCATTTTTGCAATCGGTCTACCGGCTAAACTATTGGAACGAGGTGAGTCAAGCATAAAGCATTGGTTAGATAATTTTTGGGACTATCAGGAAAGTCTTCAATCATTCTTCTACTCCTACCAGGAACGTGGTAATAGTGTTCACGAAAAACGAAGGTTTTTGAGAAAAATCACATTTTTGTTTCAACTTTGCGAACGCTCTAGCGGCTAAACTATTTTAACGAGGTGAGTCAAACATAAAGCATTGGTTAGATAATTTAAAGGGCTTTCAGGAAAGTCTATAATAATTTTTCTACTCCTACCAGGGGCTTGGCAAGAGTCAAATTTTCGTTTCAACTTTGCAAACGCTCTAGCGGCTAAACTGTTTGAACGAGGTGAGTTAAATTAAAAGCATTGGTTAGATAATTTGTAGTGCTTTCAGGAAAGCCTTCAATCTTTCTTCTTCTCTCACCAGGGGCTTGACATTAGTCAAATTTTCGTTTCAACTTTGCAAACGCTCTAGCGGCTAAACTGTTTGAACGAGGTGAGTTAAATAAAAAGCAGTGCTTAGATAATTTGTAGTGCTTTCAGAAAAGCCTTCAACCTTTCTTCTACTCCTACCAGGAACGTGGCAATAGTGTTCACGAAAAACGAAGGATTTTCAGAAAAATCACATTTTTGTTTCAACTTTGCGAACGCTCTAGTGGCTTAACTGTTTGAAGAAGGTGAGTTAAATAAAAAGCATTGGTTAGATAATTTGTAGTGCTTTCAATAAAGCCTTCAATCTTTCTACTGCTCCTACCAGGGGCTTGGCAATAGTCAAATTTTCGTTTCAACTTTGCAAACGCTCTAGCGGCTAAACTATTTGAACGAGGTGAGTTAAATAAAAAGCATTGGTTAGATAATTTGTAGTGCTTTCAGAAAAGCCTTCAACCTTTCTTCTACTCCTACCAGGAACGTGGCAATAGTGTTCACGAAAAACGAAGGATATTCAGAAAAGTCACATTTTTGTTTCAACTTTGCGAACGCTGTAGTGGCTTAACTGTTTGAAGAAGGTGAGTTAAATAAAAGGCATTGGTTAGATAATTTGTAGTGCTTTCAGGAAAGCCTTCAATCTTTCTTCTACTCCTACCAGGAACGTGGCAATAGTCAAATTTTCGTTTCAACTTTGCAAACGCTCTAGCGGCTAAACTGTTTGAACGAGGTGAGTTAAATAAAAGCATTGGTTAGATAATTTGTAGTGCTTTCAGAAAAACCTTCAACCTTTCTTCTGCTCCTACCAGGAACGTGGCAATAGGGTTCACGAAAAACGAAAGTTTTTCAGAAAAATCACATTTTTGTTTCATCTTTGCAATCGCTCTAGCGGCTAAACTATTGGAACGAGGTGAGTCAAACATAAAGCGTTGGTTAGATAATTTAAAGGGCTTTCAGGAAAGTCTTTAGTCATTCTTCTACTCCTACCAGGGGCTTGGCAATAGTCAAATTTTCGTTTCAACTTTGCAAACGCTCTAGCGGCTAAACTGTTTGAACGAGGTGAGTTAAATAAAAAGCATTGGTTAGATAATTTGTAGTGCTTTCAGGAAAGCCTTCAATCTTTCTTCTCCTGCTACCAGGGGCTTGACAATAGCCAAATTTTCGTTTCAACTTTGCAAACGCTCTAGCGGCTAAACTATTGGAACGAGGTGAGTCAAACATAAAGCATTGGTTAGATAATTTACGGGACTTTCAGGAAAGTCTTCAATCATTCTTCTACTCCTACCAGGAACGTGGTAATAGTGTTCACGAAAAACGAAGGTTTTTGAGAAAAATCACATTTTTGTTTCAACTTTGCGAACGCTCTAGCGGCTTAACTGTTTGAAGAAGGTGAGTTAAATAAAAAGCATTGGTTAGATAATTTGTAGTGCTTTCAGAAAAGCCTTCAATCTTTCTTCTACTCCTACTCAGGAACGTGGCAATAGTGTTCACGAAAAACGAAAGTTTTTCAGAAAAGTCACATTTTTGTTTCATATTTGCAATCGCTCTAGAGGCTAAACTATTGGAACGAGGTGAGTCAAACATAAAGCATTGGTTAGATAATTTACGGGACTTTCAGGAAAGTCTTCAATCATTCTTCTACTCCTACCAGGAACGTGGTAATAGTGTTCACGAAAAACGAAGGTTTTGAGAAAATCACATTTTTGTTTCAACTTTGCAAACGCTCTAGCGGCTAAACTGTTTGAACGAGGTGAGTCCAACATAGAGCATTGGTTAGATAATTGAAAGGGCTTTCAGGAAAGTCTTTAATCATTCTTCTTCTCCTACCAGGGGCTTGGCAATAGTCAAATTTTCGTTTCAACTTTGCAAACGCTCTAGCGGCTAAACTGTTTGAACGAGGTGAGTTAAATAAAAAGCATTGGTTAGATAATTTGGAGTGCTTTCAGGAAAGCCTTCAATCTTTCTTCTCCTGCTACCAGGGGCTTGACAATAGCCAAATTTTCGTTTCAACTTTGCAAACGCTCTAGCGGCTAAACCGTTTGAATGAGGTGAGGTAAATAAAAAGCATTGGTTAGATAACTTGTAGTGCTTTCAGAAAAGCCTTCAACCTTTCTTCTGCTCCTACCAGGAACGTGGCAATAGGGTTCACTAAAAACGAAGGATTTTCAGAAAAATCAAATTTTTGTTTCAACTTTGCGAACGCTCTAGTGGCTTAACTGTTTGAAGAAGGTGAGTTAAATAAAACGCATTGGTTAGATAATTTGGAGTGCTTTCAGGAAAGCCTTCAATCTTTCTTCTACTCCTACCAGGGGCTTGACAATAGTCAAATTTTCGTTTCAACTTTGCAAACGCTCTAGCGGCTAAACTATTTGAACGAGATGAGATAAATAAAAGCATTGGTTAGATAATTTGTAGTGCTTTCAGGAAAGATTTCAATCTTTCTTCTCCTTCTACCAAGGGCGTGACAATAGTCAACTTTTCGTTTCAACTTTGCAAACGCTCTAGCGGCTAAAGTATTTGAACGAGGTTAGTTAAATAAAAGCATTGGTTAGATAATTTGTAGTGCTTTCAGAAAAGCCTTCAACCTTTCTTCTACTCCTACCAGGAACGTGGCAATAGTGTTCACAAAAAACGAAAGTTTTTCAGAAAAATCACATTTTTGTTTCATCTTTGTAATCGCTCTAGCGGCTAAACTATTGGAACGAGGTGAGTGAAACATAAAGCATTGGTTAGATAATTTACGGGACTTTCAGGAAAGTCTTTAATCATTCTTCTACTCCTACCAGGAACGTGGTAATAGTGTTCACGCAAAACGAAGGTTTTTGAGAAAAATCACATTTTTGTTTCAACTTTGCGAACGCTCTAGCGGCTAAAGTATTTGAACGAGGTGAGTTAAATAAAAGCATTGGTTAGATAATTTGTAGTGCTTTCAGGAAAGATTTCAATCTTTCTTCTCCTTCTACCAGGGGCGTGACAATAGTCAACTTTTCGTTTCAACTTTGCAAACGCTCTAGCGGCTAAAGTATTTGAACGAGGTTAGTTAAATAAAAGCATTGGTTAGATAATTTGTAGTGCTTTCAGAAAAGCCTTCAACCTTTCTTCTACTCCTACCAGGAACGTGGCAATAGTGTTCACAAAAAACGAAAGTTTTTCAGAAAAATCACATTTTTGTTTCATCTTTGCAATCGCTCTAGCGGCTAAATTATTGGAACGAGGTGAGTCGAACATAGAGCATTGGTTAGATAATTGAAAGGGCTTTCAGGAAAGTCTTTAATCATTCTTCTACTCCTACCAGGGGCTTGGCAATAGTCAAATTTTCGTTTCGACTTTGCAAACGCTCTAGCGGCTAAACTGTTTGAACGAGGTGAGTTAAATAAAAAGCATTGGTTAGATAATTTGTAGTGCTTTCAGGAAAGCCTTCAATCTTTCTTCTCCTGCTACCAGGGGCTTGACAATAGCCAAATTTTCGTTTCAACTTTGCAAACGCTCTAGCGGCTAAACTGTTTGAACGAGGTGAGTTAAATAAAAGCATTGGTTAGATAATTTGTAGTGCTTTCAGGAAAGATTTCAATCTTTCTTCTCCTTCTACCAGGGGCGTGACAATAGTCAACTTTTCGTTTCAACTTTGCAAACGCTCTAACGGCTAAACTGTTTGAACGAGGTGAGTTAAATAAAAGCATTGGTTAGATAATTTGTAGTGCTTTCAGGAAAGATTTCAATCTTTCTTCTCCTTCTACCAGGGGCGTGACAATAGTCAACTTTTCGTTTCAACTTTGCAAACGCTCTAACGGCTAAACTGTTTGAACGAGGTGAGTTAAATAAAAGCATTGGTTAGATAATTTGTAGTGCTTTCAGGAAAGATTTCAATCTTTCTTCTCCTTCTACCAGGGGCGTGACAATAGTCAACTTTTCGTTTCAACTTTGCAAACGCTCTAGCGGCTAAAGTATTTGAACGAGGTGAGTTAAATAAAAGCATTGGTTAGATAATTTGTAGTGCTTTCAGGAAAGATTTCAATCTTTCTTCTCCTTCTACCAGGGGCGTGACAATAGTCAACTTTTCGTTGCAACTTTGCAAACGCTCTAGCGGCTAAAGTATTTGAACGAGGTGAGCTAAATAAAAGCATTGGTTAGATAATTTGTAGTGCTTTCAGAAAAGCCTTCAACCTTTCTTCTACTCCTACCAGGAACGTGGCAATAGTGTTCACAAAAAACGAAAGTTTTTCAGAAAAATCACATTTTTGTTTCATCTTTGTAATCGCTCTAGCGGCTAAACTATTGGAACGAGGTGAGTCAAACATAAAGCATTGGTTAGATAATTTACGGGACTTTCAGGAAAGTCTTTAATCATTCTTCTACTCCTACCAGGAACGTGGTAATAGTGTTCACGAAAAACGAAGGTTTTTGAGAAAAATCACATTTTTGTTTCAACTTTGCGAACGCTCTAGCGGCTAAAGTATTTGAACGAGGTGAGTTAAATAAAAGCATTGGTTAGATAATTTGTAGTGCTTTCAGGAAAGATTTCAATCTTTCTTCTCCTTCTACCAGGGGCGTGACAATAGTCAACTTTTCGTTTCAACTTTGCAAACGCTCTAGCGGCTAAAGTATTTGAACGAGGTGAGTTAAATAAAAGCATTGGTTAGATAATTTGTAGTGCTTTCAGAAAAGCCTTCAACCTTTCTTCTACTCCTACCAGGAACGTGGCAATAGTGTTCACAAAAAACGAAAGTTTTTCAGAAAAATCACATTTTTGTTTCATCTTTGCAAACGCTCTAGCGGCTAAACTGTTTGAACGAGGTGAGTCAAACATAAAGCATTGGTTAGATAATTTAAAGGGCTTTCAGGAAAGTCTTTAATCATTGTTCTACTCCTACCAGGGGCTTGGCAATAGTCAAATTTTCGTTTCAACTTTGCAAACGCTCCAGCGGCTAAACTGTTTGAACGAAGTGAAATATATAAAAAGCATTGGTTAGATAATTTGTAGTGCTTTCAGAAAGCCTTCAACCTTTCTTCTACTCCCACCAGGAACGTGGCCATAGTGTTCACGAAAAACGAAAGTTTTTCAGAAAAATCACATTTTTGTTTCATCTTTGCAATCGCTCTAGAGGCTAAACTATTGGAACGAGGTGAGTCAAACATAAAGCATTGGTTAGATAATTTACGGGACTTTCAGGAAAGTGTTTAATCATTCTTCTACTCCTACCAGGAACGTGGTAATAGTGTTCACGAAAAACGAAGGTTTTTGAGAAAAATCACATTTTTGTTTCAACTTTGCGAACGCTCTAGCGGCTAAACTATTTGAACGAGGTGAATTATATAAAAAGCATTGGTTAGATAATTTGTAGTGCTTTCAGAAAAGCCTTCAATCTTTCTTCTACTCCTACTCAGGAACGTGGCAATAGTGTTCACGAAAAACGAAAGTTTTTCAGAAAAGTCACATTTTTGTTTCATCTTTGCAATCGCTCTAGCGGCTAAATTATTGGAACGAGGTGAGTCGAACATAGAGCATTGGTTAGATAATTGAAAGGGCTTTCAGGAAAGTCTTTAATCATTCTTCTACTCCTACCAGGGGCTTGGCAATAGTCAAATTTTCGTTTCGACTTTGCAAACGCTCTAGTGGCTAAACTGTTTGAACGAGGTGAGTTAAATAAAAAGCATTGGTTAGATAATTTGTAGTGCTTTCAGGAAAGCCTTCAATCTTTCTTCTCCTGCTACCAGGGGCTTGACAATAGCCAAATTTTCGTTTCAACTTTGCAAACGCTCTAGCGGCTAAACTGTTTGAACGAGGTGAGTTAAATAAAAGCATTGGTTAGATAATTTGTAGTGCTTTCAGGAAAGATTTCAATCTTTCTTCTCCTTCTACCAGGGGCGTGACAATAGTCAACTTTTCGTTTCAACTTTGCAAACGCTCTAGCGGCTAAAGTATTTGAACGAGGTGAGTTAAATAAAAGCATTGGTTAGATAATTTGTAGTGCTTTCAGAAAAGCCTTCAACCTTTCTTCTACTCCTACCAGGAACGTGGCAATAGTGTTCACAAAAAACGAAAGTTTTTCAGAAAAATCACATTTTTGTTTCATCTTTGTAATCGCTCTAGCGGCTAAACTATTGGAACGAAGTGAGTCAAACATAAAGCGTTAATTAGATAATTTAAAGGGCTTTCAGGAAAGTCTTTAGTCATTCTTCTACTCCTACCAGGGGCTTGGCAATAGTCAAATTTTCGTTTCAACTTTGCAAACGCTCTAGCGGCTAAACTGTTTGAACGAGGTGAGTTAAATAAAAAGCAGTGCTTAGATAATTTGTAGTGCTTTCAGAAAAACCTTCAACCTTTCTTCTACTCCTACCAGGAACGTGGCAATAGTGTTCACGAAAAACGAAGGATTTTCAGAAAAATCACATTTTTGTTTCAAATTTGCGAACGATCTATGGCTTAACTGTTTGAAGAAGGTGAGTTAAATAAAAAGCATTGGTTAGATAATTTGTAGTGCTTTCAGGAAAGCCTTCAGTCTTTCTACTGCTCCTACCAGGGGCTTGGCAATAGTCAAATTTTCGTTTCAACTTTGCAAACGCTCTAGCGGCTAAACTATTTGAACGAGGTGAGTTAAATAAAAAGCATTGGTTAGATAATTTGTAGTGCTTTCAGAAAAGCCTTCAACCTTTCTTCTACTCCTACCAGGAACGTGGCAATAGTGTTCACGAAAAACGAAGGATATTCAGAAAAGTCACATTTTTGTTTCAACTTTGCGAACGCTGTAGTGGCTTAACTGTTTGAAGAAGGTGAGTTAAATAAAAGGCATTGGTTAGATAATTTGTAGTGCTTTCAGGAAAGCCTTCAATCTTTCTTCTACTCCTACCAGGAACGTGGCAATAGTCAAATTTTCGTTTCAACTTTGCAAACGCTCTAGCGGCTAAACTGTTTGAACGAGGTGAGTTAAATAAAAGCATTGGTTAGATAATTTGTAGTGCTTTCAGAAAAACCTTCAACCTTTCTTCTGCTCCTACCAGGAACGTGGCAATAGGGTTCACGAAAAACGAAAGTTTTTCAGAAAAATCACATTTTTGTTTCATCTTTGCAATCGCTCTAGCGGTTAAACTATTGGAACGAAGTGAGTCAAACATAAAGCGTTGGTTAGATAATTTAAAGGGCTTTCAGGAAAGTCTTTAGTCATTCTTCTACTCCTACCAGGGGCTTGGCAATAGTCAAATTTTCGTTTCAACTTTGCAAACGCTCTAGCGGCTAAACTGTTTGAACGAGGTGAGTTAAATAAAAAGCATTGGTTAGATAATTTGTAGTGTTTTCAGGAAAGCCTTCAATCTTTCTTCTCCTGCTACCAGGGGCTTGACAATAGCCAAATTTTCGTTTCAACTTTGCAATCGCTCTAGCGGCTAAACTATTGGAACGAGGTGAGTCAAACATAAAGCATTGGTTAGATAATTTACGGGACTTTCAGGAAAGTCTTCAATCATTCTTCTACTCCTACCAGGAACGTGGTAATAGTGTTCACGAAAAACGAAGGTTTTTGAGAAAAATCACATTTTTGTTTCAACTTTGCGAACGCTCTAGCGGCTTAACTGTTTGAAGAAGGTGAGTTAAATAAAAAGCATTGGTTAGATAATTTGTAGTGCTTTCAGGAAAGTTTTCAATCTTTCTTCTACTTCTACCAAGGGCTGGGCAATAGTCAAATTTTCGTTTCATCTTTGCAAACGCTCTAGCGGCTAAACTGTTTGAACAAGGTGAGTTAAATAAAAAGCATTGGTTAGATAATTTGGAGTGCTTTCAGGAAAGCCTTCAATCTTTCTTCTACTCCTACCAGGGGCTTGACAATAGTCAAATTTTCGTTTCAACTTTGCAAACGCTCTAGCGGCTAGACTATTTGAACGAGGTGAGTTAAATAAAAGCATTGGTTAGATAATTTGTAGTGCTTTCAGGAAAGATTTCAATCTTTCTTCTCCTTCTACCAGGGGCGTGACAATAGTCAACTTTTCGTTTCAACTTTGCAAACACTCTAGCGGCTAAAGTATTTGAACGAGGTGAGTTAAATAAAAGCATTGGTTAGATAATTTGTAGTGCTTTCAGAAAAGCCTTCAACCTTTCTTCTACTCCTACCAGGAACGTGACAATAGTCAACTTTTCGTTTCAAATTTGCAAACGCTCTAGCGGCTAAAGTATTTGAACGAGGTGAGTTAAATAAAAGCATTGGTTAGATAATTTGTAGTGCTTTCAGAAAAGCCTTCAACCTTTCTTCTACTCCTACCAGGAACGTGGCAATAGTGTTCACAAAAAACGAAAGTTTTTCAGAAAAATCACATTTTTGTTTCATCTTTGTAATCGCTCTAGCGGCTAAACTATTGGAACGAGGTGAGTGAAACATAAAGCATTGGTTAGATAATTTACGGGACTTTCAGGAAAGTCTTTAATCATTCTTCTACTCCTACCAGGAACGTGGTAATAGTGTTCACGAAAAACGAAGGTTTTTGAGAAAAATCACATTTTTGTTTCAACTTTGCGAACGCTCTAGCGGCTAAAGTATTTGAACGAGGTGAGTTAAATAAAAGCATTGGTTAGATAATTTGTAGTGCTTTCAGGAAAGATTTCAATCTTTCTTCTCCTTCTACCAGGGGCGTGACAATAGTCAACTTTTCGTTTCAACTTTGCAAACGCTCTAGCGGCTAAAGTATTTGAACGAGGTGAGTTAAATAAAAGCATTGGTTAGATAATTTGTAGTGCTTTCAGAAAAGCCTTCAACCTTTCTTCTACTCCCACCAGGAACGTGGCCATAGTGTTCACGAAAAACGAAAGTTTTTCAGAAAAATCACATTTTTGTTTCATCTTTGCAATCGCTCTAGAGGCTAAACTATTGGAACGAGGTGAGTCAAACATAAAGCATTGGTTAGATAATTTACGGGACTTTCAGGAAAGTCTTTAATCATTCTTCTACTCCTACCAGGAACGTGGTAATAGTGTTCACGAAAAACGAAGGTTTTTGAGAAAAATCACATTTTTGTTTCAACTTTGCGAACACTCTAGCGGCTAAACTATTTGAACGAGGTGAATTATATAAAAAGCATTGGTTAGATAATTTGTAGTGCTTTCAGAAAGCCTTCAACCTTTCTTCTACTCCCACCAGGAACGTGGCCATAGTGTTCACGAAAAACGAAAGTTTTTCAGAAAAATCACATTTTTGTTTCATCTTTGCAATCGCTCTAGAGGCTAAACTATTGGAACGAGGTGAGTCAAACATAAAGCATTGGTTAGATAATTTAC
The DNA here is from genome assembly GCA_037783105.1 of Bactrocera zonata. Taxonomy (NCBI): domain Eukaryota; kingdom Metazoa; phylum Arthropoda; class Insecta; order Diptera; family Tephritidae; genus Bactrocera; species Bactrocera zonata. The sequence goes on from JBAWJQ010002206.1 coordinate 15,554, forward strand.
GGGACTTTCAGGAAAGTCTTTAATCATTCTTCTACTCCTACCAGGAACGTGGTAATAGTGTTCACGAAAAACGAAGGTTTTTGAGAAAAATCACATTTTTGTTTCAACTTTGCGAACGCTCTAGCGGCTAAACTATTTGAACGAGGTGAATTATATAAAAAGCATTGGTTAGATAATTTGTAGTGCTTTCAGAAAAGCCTTCAATCTTTCTTCTACTCCTACTCAGGAACGTGGCAATAGTGTTCACGAAAAACGAAAGTTTTTCAGAAAAGTCACATTTTTGTTTCATCTTTGCAATCGCTCTAGCGGCTAAATTATTGGAACGAGGTGAGTCGAACATAGAGCATTGGTTAGATAATTTACGGGACTTTCAGGAAAGTCTTTAATCATTCTTCTACTCCTACCAGGAACGTGGTAATAGTGTTCACGAAAAACGAAGGTTTTTGAGAAAAATCACATTTTTGTTTCAACTTTGCGAACGCTCTAGCGGCTAAACTATTTGAACGAGGTGAATTATATAAAAAGCATTGGTTAGATAATTTGTAGTGCTTTCAGAAAAGCCTTCAATTTTTCTTCTACTCCTACTCAGGAACGTGGCAATAGTGTTCACGAAAAACGAAAGTTTTTCAGAAAAGTCACATTTTTGTTTCATCTTTGCAATCGCTCTAGCGGCTAAATTATTGGAACGAGGTGAGTGAAACATAAAGCATTGGTTAGATAATTTACGGGACTTTCAGGAAAGTCTTTAATCATTCTTCTACTCCTACCAGGGGCTTGGCAATAGTCAAATTTTCGTTTCAACTTTGCAAACGCTCCAGCGGCTAAACTGTTTGAACGAAGTGAAATATATAAAAAGCATTGGTTAGATAATTTGTAGTGCTTTCAGAAAGCCTTCAACCTTTCTTCTACTCCCACCAGGAACGTGGCCATAGTGTTCACGAAAAACGAAAGTTTTTCAGAAAAATCACATTTTTGTTTCATCTTTGCAATCGCTCTAGAGGCTAAACTATTGGAACGAGGTGAGTCAAACATAAAGCATTGGTTAGATAATTTACGGGACTTTCAGGAAAGTCTTTAATCATTCTTCAACTCCTACCAGGAACGTGGTAATAGTGTTCACGAAAAACGAAGGTTTTTGAGAAAAATCACATTTTTGTTTCAACTTTGCGAACGCTCTAGCGGCTAAACTATTTGAACGAGGTGAATTATATAAAAAGCATTGGTTAGATAATTTGTAGTGCTTTCAGAAAAGCCTTCAATCTTTCTTCTACTCCTACTCAGGAACGTGGCAATAGTGTTCACGAAAAACGAAAGTTTTTCAGAAAAGTCACATTTTTGTTTCATCTTTGCAATCGCTCTAGCGGCTAAATTATTGGAACGAGGTGAGTCGAACATAGAGCATTGGTTAGATAATTGAAAGGGCTTTCAGGAAAGTCTTTAATCATTCTTCTACTCCTACCAGGGGCTTGGCAATAGTCAAATTTTCGTTTCGACTTTGCAAACGCTCTAGCGGCTAAACTGTTTGAACGAGGTGAGTTAAATAAAAAGCATTGGTTAGATAATTTGTAGTGCTTTCAGGAAAGCCTTCAATCTTTCTTCTCCTGCTACCAGGGGCTTGACAATAGCCAAATTTTCGTTTCAACTTTGCAAACGCTCTAGCGGCTAAACTGTTTGAACGAGGTGAGTTAAATTAAAAGCATTGGTTAGATAATTTGTAGTGCTTTGAGGAAAGCCTTCAATCTTTCTTCTTCTCTTACCAGGGGCTTGACATTAGTCAAATTTTCATTTCAACTTTGCAAACGCTCTAGCGGCTAAACTATTTGAACGAGGTGAGTTAAATAAAAAGCATTGGTTAGATAATTTGTAGTGCTTTCAGAAAAGCCTTCAACCTTTCTTCTACTCCTACCAGGAACGTGGCAATAGTGTTCACGAAAAACGAAGGATATTCAGAAAAGTCACATTTTTGTTTCAACTTTGCGAACGCTGTAGTGGCTTAACTGTTTGAAGAAGGTGAGTTAAATAAAAGGCATTGGTTAGATAATTTGTAGTGCTTTCAGGAAAGCCTTCAATCTTTCTTCTACTCCTATCAGGAACGTGGCAATAGTCAAATTTTCGTTTCACCTTTGCAAACGCTCTAGCGGCTAAACTGTTTGAACGAGGTGAGTTAAATAAAAGCATTGGTTAGATAATTTGTAGTGCTTTCAGAAAAACCTTCAACCTTTCTTCTGCTCCTACCAGGAACGTGGCAATAGGGTTCACGAAAAACGAAAGTTTTTCAGAAAAATCACATTTTTGTTTCATCTTTGCAATCGCTCTAGCGGCTAAACTATTGGAACGAAGTGAGTCAAACATAAAGCGTTGGTTAGATAATTTAAAGGGCTTTCAGGAAAGTCTTTAGTCATTCTTCTACTCCTACCAGGGGCTTGGCAATAGTCAAATTTTCGTTTCAACTTTGCAAACGCTCTAGCGGCTAAACTGTTTGAACGAGGTGAGTTAAATAAAAAGCATTGGTTAGATAATTTGTAGTGCTTTCAGGAAAGCCTTCAGTCTTTCTACTGCTCCTACCAGGGGCTTGACAATAGCCAAATTTTCGTTTCAACTTTGCAATCGCTCTAGCGGCTAAACTATTGGAACGAGGTGAGTCAAACATAAAGCATTGGTTAGATAATTTACGGGACTTTCAGGAAAGTCTTCAATCATTCTTCTACTCCTACCAGGAACGTGGTAATAGTGTTCACGAAAAACGAAGGTTTTTGAGAAAAATCACATTTTTGTTTCAACTTTGCGAACGCTCTAGCGGCTTAACTGTTTGAAGAAGGTGAGTTAAATAAAAAGCATTGGTTAGATAATTTGTAGTGCTTTCAGGAAAGTTTTCAATCTTTCTTCTACTTCTACCAAGGGCTGGGCAATAGTCAAATTTTCGTTTCATCTTTGCAAACGCTCTAGCGGCTAAACTGTTTGAACAAGGTGAGTTAAATAAAAAGCATTGGTTAGATAATTTGGAGTGCTTTCAGGAAAGCCTTCAATCTTTCTTCTACTCCTACCAGGGGCTTGACAATAGTCAAATTTTCGTTTCAACTTTGCAAACGCTCTAGCGGCTAAACTATTTGAACGAGGTGAGTTAAATAAAAGCATTGGTTAGATAATTTGTAGTGCTTTCAGGAAAGATTTCAATCTTTCTTCTCCTTCTACCAGGGGCGTGACAATAGTCAACTTTTCGTTTCAACTTTGCAAACGCTCTAGCGGCTAAAGTATTTGAACGAGGTGAGTTAAATAAAAGCATTGGTTAGATAATTTGTAGTGCTTTCAGAAAAACCTTTCTTCTACTCCTACCAGGAACGTGGCAATAGTGTTCACAAAAAACGAAAGTTTTTCAGAAAAATCACATTTTTGTTTCATCTTTGTAATCGCTCTAGCGGCTAAACTATTGGAACGAGGTGAGTGAAACATAAAGCATTGGTTAGATAATTTACGGGACTTTCAGGAAAGTCTTTAATCATTCTTCTACTCCTACCAGGAACGTGGTAATAGTGTTCACGAAAAACGGAGGTTTTTGAGAAAAATCACATTTTTGTTTCAATTTTGCGAACGCTCTAGCGGCTAAAGTATTTGAACGAGGTGAGTTAAATAAAAGCATTGGTTAGATAATTTGTAGTGCTTTCAGGAAAGATTTCAATCTTTCTTCTCCTTCTACCAGGGGCTTGACAATAGCCAAATTTTCGTTTCAACTTTGCAAACGCTCTAGCGGCTAAACTGTTTGAACGAGGTGAGTTAAATAAAAGCATTGGTTAGATAATTTGTAGTGCTTTCAGGAAAGATTTCAATCTTTCTTCTCCTTCTACCAGGGGCGTGACAATAGTCAACTTTTCGTTTCAACTTTGCAAACGCTCTAGCGGCTAAAGTATTTGAACGAGGTGAGTTAAATAAAAGCATTGGTTAGATAATTTGTAGTGCTTTCAGAAAAGCCTTCAACCTTTCTTCTACTCCTACCAGGAACGTGGCCATAGTGTTCACGAAAAACGAAAGTTTTTCAGAAAAATCACATTTTTGTTTCATCTTTGTAATCGCTCTAGCGGCTAAACTATTGGAACGAGGTGAGTCAAACATAAAGCATTGGTTAGATAATTTACGGGACTTTCAGGAAAGTCTTTAATCATTCTTCTACTCCTACCAGGGGCTTGGCAATAGTCAAATTTTCGTTTCAACTTTGCAAACGCTCCAGCGGCTAAACTGTTTGAACGAAGTGAAATATATAAAAAGCATTGGTTAGATAATTTGTAGTGCTTTCAGAAAGCCTTCAACCTTTCTTCTACTCCCACCAGGAACGTGGCCATAGTGTTCACGAAAAACGAAAGTTTTTCAGAAAAATCACATTTTTGTTTCATCTTTGCAATCGCTCTAGAGGCTAAACTATTGGAACGAGGTGAGTCAAACATAAAGCATTGGTTAGATAATTTAAAGGGCTTTCAGGAAAGATTTCAATCTTTCTTCTCCTTCTACCAGGGGCGTGACAATAGTCAACTTTTCGTTTCAACTTTGCAAACGCTCTAGCGGCTAAAGTATTTGAACGAGGTGAGTTAAATAAAAGCATTGGTTAGATAATTTGTAGTGCTTTCAGAAAAGCCTTCAACCTTTCTTCTACTCCTACCAGGAACGTGGCAATAGTGTTCACAAAAAACGAAAGTTTTTCAGAAAAATCACATTTTTGTTTCATCTTTGTAATCGCTCTAGCGGCTAAACTATTGGAACGAGGTGAGTGAAACATAAAGCATTGGTTAGATAATTTACGGGACTTTCAGGAAAGTCTTTAATCATTCTTCTACTCCTACCAGGAACGTGGTAATAGTGTTCACGAAAAACGAAGGTTTTTGAGAAAAATCACATTTTTGTTTCAATTTTGCGAACGCTCTAGCGGCTAAAGTATTTGAACGAGGTGAGTTAAATAAAAGCATTGGTTAGATAATTTGTAGTGCTTTCAGGAAAGATTTCAATCTTTCTTCTCCTTCTACCAGGGGCTTGACAATAGCCAAATTTTCGTTTCAACTTTGCAAACGCTCTAGCGGCTAAACTGTTTGAACGAGGTGAGTTAAATAAAAGCATTGGTTAGATAATTTGTAGTGCTTTCAGGAAAGATTTCAATCTTTCTTCTCCTTCTACCAGGGGCGTGACAATAGTCAACTTTTCGTTTCAACTTTGCAAACGCTCTAGCGGCTAAAGTATTTGAACGAGGTGAGTTAAATAAAAGCATTGGTTAGATAATTTGTAGTGCTTTCAGAAAAGCCTTCAACCTTTCTTCTACTCCTACCAGGAACGTGGCAATAGTGTTCACAAAAAACGAAAGTTTTTCAGAAAAATCACATTTTTGTTTCATCTTTGCAAACGCTCTAGCGGCTAAACTGTTTGAACGAGGTGAGTCGAACATAAAGCATTGGTTAGATAATTTAAAGGGCTTTCAGGAAAGTCTTTAATCATTGTTCTACTCCTACCAGGGGCTTGGCAATAGTCAAATTTTCGTTTCGACTTTGCAAACGCTCTAGCGGCTAAACTGTTTGAACGAGGTGAGTTAAATAAAAGCATTGGTTAGATAATTTGTAGTGCTTTCAGAAAAGCCTTCAACCTTTCTTCTACTCCTACCAGGAACGTGGCAATAGTGTTCACAAAAAACGAAAGTTTTTCAGAAAAATCACATTTTTGTTTCATCTTTGCAAACGCTCTAGCGGCTAAACTGTTTGAACGAGGTGAGTCAAACATAAAGCATTGGTTAGATAATTTACGGGACTTTCAGGAAAGTCTTTAATCATTCTTCTACTCCTACCAGGAACGTGGTAATAGTGTTCACGAAAAACGAAGGTTTTTGAGAAAAATCACATTTTTGTTTCAACTTTGCGAACGCTCTAGCGGCTAAACTATTTGAACGAGGTGAATTATATAAAAAGCATTGGTTAGATAATTTGTAGTGCTTTCAGAAAAGCCTTCAATCTTTCTTCTACTCCTACTCAGGAACGTGGCAATAGTGTTCACGAAAAACGAAAGTTTTTCAGAAAAGTCACATTTTTGTTTCATCTTTGCAATCGCTCTAGCGGCTAAATTATTGGAACGAGGTGAGTCGAACATAGAGCATTGGTTAGATAATTGAAAGGGCTTTCAGGAAAGTCTTTAATCATTCTTCTACTCCTACCAGGGGCTTGGCAATAGTCAAATTTTCGTTTCGACTTTGCAAACGCTCTAGCGGCTAAACTGTTTGAACGAGGTGAGTTAAACAAAAAGCATTGGTTAGATAATTTGTAGTGCTTTCAGGAAAGCCTTCAATCTTTCTTCTCCTGCTACCAGGGGCTTGACAATAGCCAAATTTTCGTTTCAACTTTGCAAACGCTCTAGCGGCTAAACTGTTTGAACGAGGTGAGTTAAATAAAAGCATTGGTTAGATAATTTGTAGTGCTTTCAGGAAAGATTTCAATCTTTCTTCTCCTTCTACCAGGGGCGAGACAATAGTCAACTTTTCGTTTCAACTTTGCAAACGCTCTAGCGGCTAAACTGTTTGAACGAGGTGAGTTAAATAAAAGCATTGGTTAGATAATTTGTAGTGCTTTCAGGAAAGATTTCAATCTTTCTTCTCCTTCTACCAAGGGCGTGACAATAGTCAACTTTTCGTTTCAACTTTGCAAACGCTCTAGCGGCTAAAGTGTTTGAACGAGGTGAGTTAAATAAAAGCATTGGTTAGATAATTTGTAGTGCTTTCAGGAAAGATTTCAATCTTTCTTCTCCTTCTACCAGGGGCGTGACAATAGTCAACTTTTCGTTGCAACTTTGCAAACGCTCTAGCGGCTAAAGTATTTGAACGAGGTGAGCTAAATAAAAGCATTGGTTAGATAATTTGTAGTGCTTTCAGAAAAGCCTTCAACCTTTCTTCTACTCCTACCAGGAACGTGGCAATAGTGTTCACAAAAAACGAAAGTTTTTCAGAAAAATCACATTTTTGTTTCATCTTTGTAATCGCTCTAGCGGCTAAACTATTGGAACGAGGTGAGTCAAACATAAAGCATTGGTTAGATAATTTACGGGACTTTCAGGAAAGTCTTTAATCATTCTTCTACTCCTACCAGGAACGTGGTAATAGTGTTCACGAAAAACGAAGGTTTTTGAGAAAAATCACATTTTTGTTTCAACTTTGCGAACGCTCTAGCGGCTAAAGTATTTGAACGAGGTGAGTTAAATAAAAGCATTGGTTAGATAATTTGTAGTGCTTTCAGGAAAGATTTCAATCTTTCTTCTCCTTCTACCAGGGGCGTGACAATAGTCAACTTTTCGTTTCAACTTTGCAAACGCTCTAGCGGCTAAAGTATTTGAACGAGGTGAGTTAAATAAAAGCATTGGTTAGATAATTTGTAGTGCTTTCAGAAAAGCCTTCAACCTTTCTTCTACTCCTACCAGGAACGTGGCAATAGTGTTCACAAAAAACGAAAGTTTTTCAGAAAAATCACATTTTTGTTTCATCTTTGCAAACGCTCTAGCGGCTAAACTGTTTGAACGAGGTGAGTCAAACATAAAGCATTGGTTAGATAATTTAAAGGGCTTTCAGGAAAGTCTTTAATCATTGTTCTACTCCTACCAGGGGCTTGGCAATAGTCAAATTTTCGTTTCAACTTTGCAAACGCTCCAGCGGCTAAACTGTTTGAACGAAGTGAAATATATAAAAAGCATTGGTTAGATAATTTGTAGTGCTTTCAGAAAGCCTTCAACCTTTCTTCTACTCCCACCAGGAACGTGGCCATAGTGTTCACGAAAAACGAAAGTTTTTCAGAAAAATCACATTTTTGTTTCATCTTTGTAATCGCTCTAGCGGCTAAACTATTGGAACGAGGTGAGTCAAACATAAAGCATTGGTTAGATAATTTACGGGACTTTCAGGAAAGTCTTTAATCATTCTTCTACTCCTACCAGGAACGTGGTAATAGTGTTCACGAAAAACGACGGTTTTTGAGAAAAATCACATTTTTGTTTCAACTTTGCGAACGCTCTAGCGGCTAAACTATTTGAACGAGGTGAATTATATAAAAAGCATTGGTTAGATAATTTGTAGTGCTTTCAGAAAAGCCTTCAATCATTCTTCTACTCCTACTCAGGAACGTGGCAATAGTGTTCACGAAAAACGAAAGTTTTTCAGAAAAGTCACATTTTTGTTTCATCTTTGCAATCGCTCTAGCGGCTAAATTATTGGAACGAGGTGAGTCGAACATAGAGCATTGGTTAGATAATTGAAAGGGCTTTCAGGAAAATCTTTAATCATTCTTCTACTCCTACCAGGGGCTTGGCAATAGTCAAATTTTCGTTTCGACTTTGCAAACGCTCTAGCGGCTAAACTGTTTGAACGAGGTGAGTCAAACATAAAGCATTGGTTAGATAATTTAAAGGGCTTTCAGGAAAGTCTTTAATCATTGTTCTACTCCTACCAGGGGCTTGGCAATAGTCAAATTTTCGTTTCAACTTTGCAAACGCTCCAGCGGCTAAACTGTTTGAACGAAGTGAAATATATAAAAAGCATTGGTTAGATAATTTGTAGTGCTTTCAGAAAGCCTTCAACCTTTCTTCTACTCCCACCAGGAACGTGGCCATAGTGTTCACGAAAAACGAAAGTTTTTCAGAAAAATCACATTTTTGTTTCATCTTTGCAATCGCTCTAGAGGCTAAACTATTGGAACGAGGTGAGTCAAACATAAAGCATTGGTTAGATAATTTACGGGACTTTCAGGAAAGTCTTTAATCATTCTTCTACTCCTACCAGGAACGTGGTAATAGTGTTCACGAAAAACGAAGGTTTTTGAGAAAAATCACATTTTTGTTTCAACTTTGCGAACGCTCTAGCGGCTAAACTATTTGAACGAGGTGAATTATATAAAAAGCATTGGTTAGATAATTTGTAGTGCTTTCAGAAAAGCCTTCAATCATTCTTCTACTCCTACTCAGGAACGTGGCAATAGTGTTCACGAAAAACGAAAGTTTTTCAGAAAAGTCACATTTTTGTTTCATCTTTGCAATCGCTCTAGCGGCTAAATTATTGGAACGAGGTGAGTCGAACATAGAGCATTGGTTAGATAATTGAAAGGGCTTTCAGGAAAATCTTTAATCATTCTTCTACTCCTACCAGGGGCTTGGCAATAGTCAAATTTTCGTTTCGACTTTGCAAACGCTCTAGCGGCTAAACTGTTTGAACGAGGTGAGTTAAATAAAAAGCATTGGTTAGATAATTTGTAGTGCTTTCAGGAAAGCCTTCAATCTTTCTTCTCCTGCTACCAGGGGCTTGACAATAGCCAAATTTTCGTTTCAACTTTGCAAACGCTCTAGCGGCTAAACTGTTTGAACGAGGTGAGTTAAATAAAAGCATTGGTTAGATAATTTGTAGTGCTTTCAGGAAAGATTTCAATCTTTCTTCTCCTTCTACCAGGGGCGTGACAATAGTCAACTTTTCGTTTCAACTTTGCAAACGCTCTAGCGGCTAAACTGTTTGAACGAGGTGAGTTAAATAAAAGCATTGGTTAGATAATTTGTAGTGCTTTCAGGAAAGATTTCAATCTTTCTTCTCCTTCTACCAGGGGCGTGACAATAGTCAACTTTTCGTTTCAACTTTGCAAACGCTCTAGCGGCTAAAGTATTTGAACGAGGTGAGTTAAATAAAAGCATTGGTTAGATAATTTGTAGTGCTTTCAGGAAAGATTTCAATCTTTCTTCTCCTTCTACCAGGGGCGTGACAATAGTCAACTTTTCGTTTCAACTTTGCAAACGCTCTAGCGGCTAAAGTATTTGAACGAGGTGAGTTAAATAAAAGCATTGGTTAGATAATTTGTAGTGCTTTCAGAAAAGCCTTCAACCTTTCTTCTACTCCTACCATGAACGTGGCAATAGTGTTCACAAAAAACGAAAGTTTTTCAGAAAAATCACATTTTTGTTTCATCTTTGTAATCGCTCTAGCGGCTAAACTATTGGAACGAGGTGAGTCAAACATAAAGCACTGGTTAGATAATTTTTGGGACTATCAGGAAAGTCTTCAATCATTCTTCTACTCCTACCAGGAACGTGGTAATAGTGTTCACGAAAAACGAAGGTTTTTGAGAAAAACCACATTTTTGTTTCAACTTTGCAAACGCTCTAGCGGCTAAACTGTTTAAGCGAGGTGAGTTAAATAAAAAGCATTGGTTAGATAATTTGTAGTGCTTTCAGAAAAGCCTTCAATCTTTCTTCTGCTCCTACCAGGGGCTTGACAATAGTCATATTTTCGTTTCAACTTTGCAAACGCTCTAGCGGCTAAACCGTTTGAATGAGGTGAGGTAAATAAAAAGCATTGGTTAGATAACTTGTAGTGCTTTCAGAAAAGCCTTCAACCTTTCTTCTGCTCCTACCAGGAACGTGGCAATAGGGTTCACTAAAAACGAAGGATTTTCAGAAAAATCAAATTTTTGTTTCAACTTTGCGAACGCTCTAGTGGCTTAACTGTTTGAAGAAGGTGAGTTAAATAAAAAGCATTGGTTAGATAATTTGGAGTGCTTTCAGGAAAGCCTTCAATCTTTCTCTTACTCCTACCAGGGGCTTGGCAATAGTCAGATTTTCGTTTCAACTTTGCAAACGCTCTAGCGGCTAAACTATTTGAACGAGGTGAGTTAAATAAAAGCATTGGTTAGATAATTTGTAGTGCTTTCAGAAAAGCCTTCAACCCTTCTTCTACTCCAACCAGGAACGTGGCCATAGTGTTCACGAAAAACGAAAGTTTTTCAGAAAAATCACATTTTTGTTTCATCTTTGCAATCGCTCTAGCGGCTAAACTATTGGAACGAGGTGAGTCAAACATAAAGCATTGGTTAGATAATTTGCGGGACTTTCAGGAAAGTCTTCAATCATTTTTCTACTCCTACCAGGAACGTGGTAATAGTGTTCACGAAAAACGAAGGTTTTTGAGAAAAATCACATTTTTGTTTCAACTTTGCGAACGCTCTAGCGGCTAAACTATTTGAACGAGGTGAGTTAAATAAAAAGCATTGGTTAGATAATTTGTAGTGCTTTCAGGAAAGCCTTCAAACTTTCTTCTCCTGCTAACAGGGGCTTGACAATAGCCAAATTTTCGTTTCAACTTTGCAAACGCTCTAGCGGCTAAACTGCTTGAACGAGGTGAGTTAAATAAAAAGCATTGGTTAGATAATTTGTAGTGCTTTCAGAAAAGCCTTCAATCTTTCTTCTGCTCCTACCAGGGGCTTGACAATAGTCATATTTTCGTTTCAACTTTGCAAACGCTCTAGCGGCTAAACCGTTTGAATGAGGTGAAGTAAATAAAAAGCATTGGTTAGATAATTTGTAGTGCTTTCAGAAAAGCCTTCAACCTTTCTTCTGCTCCTACCAGGAACGTGGCAATAGGGTTCACTAAAAACGAAGGATTTTCAGAAAAATCACATTTTTGTTTCAACTTTGCGAACGCTCTAGTGGCTTAACTGTTTGAAGAAGGTGAGTTAAATATAAAGCATTGGTTAGATAATTTGGAGTGCTTTCAGGAAAGCCTTCAATCTTTCTCTTACTCCTACCAGGGGCTTGGCAATAGTCAAATTTTCGTTTCAACTTTGCAAACGCTCTAGCGGCTAAACTATTTTAACGAGGTGAGTTAAATAAAAGCATTGGTTAGATAATTTGTAGTGCTTTCAGAAAAGCCTTCAATATTTCTTCCACTCCTACCAGGGGCTTTCCAATAGTCAAATTTTCGTTTCAACTTTGCAAACGCTCTAGCGGCTAAACTATTTGAACTAGGTGAGTCAAACATAAAACATTAGTTAGATAATTTAAAGGGCTTGCAGGAAAGTCTTCAATCTTTCTTCTATTCCTACCAGGAACGTGTTCACGAAAAACGAAGGTTTTTGAGAAAAATCACATTTTTGTTTCATTTTTGCAATCGGTCTACCGGCTAAACTATTGGAACGAGGTGAGTCAAACATAAAGCATTGGTTAGATAATTTTTGGGACTATCAGGAAAGTCTTCACTCATTCTTCTACTCCTACCAGGAACGTGGTGATAGAGTTCACGAAAAACGAAGTTTTTTGAGAAAAACCACATTTTTGTTTCAACTTTGCGAACGCTCTAGCGGCTAAACTATTTGAACGAGGTGAGTCAAACATAAAGCATTGGTTAGATAATTTAAAGGGCTTTCAGGAAAGTCTTTAATCATTCTTCTACTCCTACCAGGGGCTTGGCAATAGTCAAATTTTCGTTTCAACTTTGCCAACGCTCTAGCGGCTAAACTATTTGAACGAGGTGAGTCAAACATAAAGCATTGGTTAGATAATTTAAAGGGCTTTCAGGAAAGTCTTTAATCATTCTTCTACTCCTACCAGGGGCTTGGCAATAGTCAAATTTTCGTTTCAACTTTGCAAACGCTCTAGCGGCTAAACTGTTTAAACGAGGTGAGATAAATAAAAAGCACTGCTTAGATAATTTGACTATTGTCAATTCCCTGGTAGGAGCAGAAGAAAGATTGAAGGCTTTCCTGCAAGCCCTTTAAATTATCTAACTAATGTTTTATGTTTGACTCACCTAGTTCAAATAGTTTAGCCGCTAGAGCGTTTGCAAAGTTGAAACGAAAATTTGACTATTGCCAAGCCCTGGTAGGAGTAGAAGAATGATCAAAGACTTTCCTGAAAGCCTTTTAAATTATCTAACCAATGCTTTATGTTTGACTCACCTCGTTCCAATAGTTTAGCCGCTAGAGCGTTGGCAAAGTTGAAACGAAAATTTGACTATTGCCAAGCCCCTGGTAGGAGTAGAAGAATGATTAAAGACCTTCCTGAAAGCCCTTTAAATTATCTAACCAATGCTTTATGTTTGACTCACCTCGTTCAAATAGTTTAGCCGCTAGAGCGTTCGCAAAGTTGAAACAAAAATGTGGTTTTTCTCAAAAACCTTCGTTTTTCGTGAACTCTATCACCACGTTCCTGGTAGGAGTAGAAGAAAGGTTGAAGGCTTTTCTGAAAGCACTACAAATTATCTAAGCACTGCTTTTTATTTAACTCACCTCGTTCAAACAGTTTAGCTGCTAGAGCGTTTGCAAAGTTGAAACGAAAATTTGACTAATGTCAAGCCCCTGGTAAGAGAAGAAGAAAGATTGAAGGCTTTCCTGAAAGCACTACAAATTATCTAACCAGTGCTTTTTATTTAACTCACCTCGTTCAAACACTTTAGCCGCTAGAGCGTTGGCAAAGTTGAAACGAAAATTTGACTCTTGCCAAGCCCCTGGTAGGAGTAGAAGAATGATTAAAGACTTTCCTGAAAGTCCCGTAAATTATCTAACCAATGCTTTATGTTTGACTCACCTTCTTCAAACAGTTAAGCCGCTAGAGCGTTTGCAAAGTTGAAACGAAAATGTGATTTTTCTCAAAAACCTTCGTTTTTCGTGAACACTATTACCACGTTCCTGGTAGGAGTAGAAGAAAGGTTGAAGGCTTTTCTGAAAGCACTACAAATTATCTAACCAATGCTTTTATTTAACTCACCTCGTTCAAATACTTTAGCCGCTAGAGCGTTTGCAAAGTTGAAACGAAAAGTTGACTATTGTCACGCCCCTGGTAGAAGGAGAAGAAAGATTGAAATCTTTCCTGAAAGCACTACAAATTATCTAACCAATGCTTTTATTTAACTCACCTCGTTCAAACAGTTTAGCCGCTAGAGCGTTTGCAAAGTTGAAACGAAAATTTGGCTATTGTCAAGCCCCTGGTAGAAGGAGAAGAAAGATTGAAATCTTTCCTGAAAGCACTACAAATTATCTAATCAATGCTTTTATTTAACTCACCTCGTTCAAATACTTTAGCCGCTAGAGCGTTCGCAAACTTGAAACAAAAATGTGATTTTTCTCAAAAACCTTCGTTTTTCGTGAACACGTTCCTGGTAGGAATAGAAGAAAGATTGAAGACTTTCCTGCAAGCCCTTTAAATTATCTAACTAATGTTTTATGTTTGACTCACCTAGTTCAAATAGTTTAGCCGCTAGAGCGTTTGCAAAGTTGAAACGAAAATTTGACTATTGCCAAGCCCCTGGTAGGAGTAGAAGAAAGATTGAAGGCTTTCCTGAAAGCACTCCAAATTATCTAACCAATGTTTTTTATTTAACCCACCTTGTTCAAACAGTTAAGCCGCTAGAGCGTTTGCAAAGATGAAACGAAAATTTGACTATTGCCCAGCCCTTGGTAGAAGTACAAGAAAGATTGAAAACTTTTCTGAAAGCTCTACAAATTATCTAACCAATGTATTTTATTTAACTCACCTCATTCCAATAGTTTAGCCGGTAGACCGATTACAAAGATGAAACAAAAATGTGATTTTTCTCAAAAACCTTCGTTTTTCGTGAACACTATTGCCACGTTCCTGGTAGGAATAGAAGAAAGATTGAAGACTTTCCTGCAAGCCCTTTAAATTATCTAACTAATGTTTTATGTTTGACTCACCTCGTTCAAATAGTTTAGCCGCTAGAGCGTTTGCAAAGTTGAAACGAAAATTTGACTATTGCCAAGCCCCTGGTGGGAGTAAGAGAAAGATTGAAGGCTTCCCTGAAAGCACTACAAATTATCTAACCAATGCTTTTTATTTAACTCACCTCGTTCAAACAGTTTAGCCGCTAGAGCGTTTGCAAAGTTGAAACGAAAATTTGACTATTGCCAAGCCCCTGGTAGGAGTAGAAGAATTTTAAAGACTTTCCTGAAAGCCCTTTCAATTATCTAACCAATGCTCTATGTTCGACTCACCTCGTTCCAACAGTTCAGCCGCTAGAGCGATTGCAAAGATGAAACAAAAATGTGATTTTTCTGAAAAACTTTCGTTTTTCGTGAACACTATTGCCACGTTCCTGAGTAGGAGTAGAAGAAAGATTGAAGGCTTTTCTGAAAGCACTACAAATTATCTAACCAATGCTTTTTATATAATTCACCTCGTTCAAATAGTTTAGCCGCTAGAGCGTTCGCAAAGTTGAAACAAAAATGTGATTTTTCTCAAAAACCTTCGTTTTTCGTGAACACTATTACCACGTTCCTGGTAGGAGTAGAAGAATGATTGAAGACTTTCCTGAAAGTCCCGTAAATTATCTAACCAACGCTTTATGTTTGACTCACCTCGTTCCAATAGTTTAGCCGTTAGAGCGTTTGCAAAGTTGAAACGAAAATTTGACTATTGCCAAGGCCCTGGTAAGAGTAGAAGAATGATTAAAGACTTTCCTGAAAGTCCCGTAAATTATCTAACCAACGCTTTATGTTTGACTCACCTCGTTCCAATAGTTTAGCCGCTAGAGCGTTTGCAAAGTTGAAACGAAAATTTGACTATTGCCGAGCCCCTGGTAAGAGTAGAAGAATGATTAAAGACTTTCCTGAAAGCCCTTTCAATTATCTAACCAATGCTCTATGTTCGACTCACCTCGTTCCAATAGTTCAGCCGCTAGAGCGTTTGCAAAGTTAAAACAAAAATGTGATTTTTCTGAAAAACTTTCGTTTTTCGTGAACGCTATGGCCACGTTCCTGGTAGGAGTAGAAGAAAGGTTGAAGGCTTTTCTGCAAGCACTACAAATTATCTAACCAATGCTTTTATTTAACTCACCTCGTTCAAATAGTTTAGCCGCTAGAGCGTTTGCAAAGTTGAAACGAAAATTTGACTATTGCCAAGCCGCTGGTAGGAGTAAGAGAAAGATTGAAGGCTTTCTTGAAAGCACTCCAAATTATCTAACCAATGCTTTTTTTTAACTCACCTTCTTCAAACAGTTAAGCCACTAGAGCGTTCGCAAAGTTGAAACAAAAATGTGATTTTTCTGAAAATCCTTCGTTTTTAGTGAACCCTATTGCCACGTTCCTGGTAGGAGTAGAAGAAAGATTGAAGGCTTTTCTGAAAGCACTACAAATTATCTAACCAATGCTTTTTATATAATTCACCTCGTTCAAATAGTTTAGCCGCTAGAGCGTTCGCAAAGTTGAAACAAAAATGTGATTTTTCTCAAAAACCTTCCTTTTTCGTGAACACTATTACCACGTTCCTGGTAGGAGTAGAAGAATGATTGAAGACTTTCCTGAAAGTCCCATAAATTATCTAACCAACGCTTTATGTTTGACTCACCTCGTTCCAATAGTTTAGCCGCTAGAGCGTTTGCAAAGTTGAAACGAAAATTTGACTATTGCCAAGCCCCTGGTAAGAGTAGAAGAATGATTAAAGACTTTTCTGAAAGCCCTTTCAATTATCTAACCAATGTTCTATGTTCGACTCACCTCGTTCCAATAGTTTAGCCGCTAGAGCGATTGCAAAGATGAAACAAAAATGTGATTTTTCTGAAAAACTTTCGTTTTTTGTGAACACTATTGCCACGTTCCTGGTAGGAGTAGAAGAATGATTGAAGACTTTCCTGAAAGTCCCGTAAATTATCTAACCAATGCTTTATGTTTGACTCACCTCGTTCATATAGTTTAGCCCCTAGAGCGTTTGCAAAGTTGAAACGAAAATTTGACTATTGCCAAGCCCCTGGTAGGAGTAAGAGAAAGATTGAAGGCTTTCCTGAAAGCACTACAAATTATCTAACCAATGCTTTTTATTTAACTCACCTCGTTCAAACAGTTTAGCCGCTAGAGCGTTTGCAAAGTTGAAACGAAAATTTGACTATTGCCAAGCCCCTGGTAGGAGTAGAAGAATGATTAAAGACTTTCCTGAAAGCCCTTTCAATTACCTAACCAATGCTCTATGTTCGACTCACCTCGTTCCAATAGTTCAGCCGCTAGAGCGATTGCAAAGATGAAACAAAACTGTGATTTTTCTGAAAAACTTTCGTTTTTCGTGAACACTATTTCCACGTTCCTGAGTAGGAGTAGAAGAAAGATTGAAGGCTTTTCTGAAAGCACTACAAATTATCTAACCAATGCTTTTTATATAATTCACCTCGTTCAAATAGTTTAGCCGCTAGAGCGTTCGCAAAGTTGAAACAAAAATGTGATTTTTCTCAAAAACCTTCGTTTTTCGTGAACACTATTACCACGTTCCTGGTAGGAGTAGAAGAATGATTAAAGACTTTCCTGAAAGCCCTTTAAATTATCTAACCAATGCTTTATGTTTGACTCACCTCGTTCCAATAGTTTAGCCGGTAGACCGATTGCAAAGATGAAACAAAAATGTGATTTTTCTCAAAAACCTTCGTTTTTCGTGAACACTATTGCCACGTTCCTGGTAGGAATAGAAGAAAGATTGAAGACCTTCCTGCAAGCCCTTTAAATTATCTAACTAATGTTTTATGTTTGACTCACCTCGTTCAAATAGTTTAGCCGCTAGAGCGTTTGCAAAGTTGAAACGAAAATTTGACTATTGCCAAGCCCCTGGTAGGAGTAGAAGAAAGATTGAAGGCTTTCCTGAAAGCACTCCAAATTATCTAACCAATGCTTTTTATTTAACTCACCTTGTTCAAACAGTTAAGCCGCTAGAGCGTTTGCAAAGATGAAACGAAAATTTGACTATTGCCCAGCCCTTGGTAGAAGTAGAAGAAAGATTGAAAACTTTCCTGAAAGCACTACAAATTATCTAACCAATGCTTTTTATTTAACTCACCTTCTTCAAACAGTTAAGCCGCTAGAGCGTTCGCAAAGTTGAAACAAAAATGTGATTTTTCTCAAAAACCTTCGTTTTTCGTGAACACTATTACCACGTTCCTGGTAGGAGTAGAAGAATGATTGAAGACTTTCCTGAAAGTCCTGTAAATTATCTAACCAATGCTTTATGTTTGACTTACCTCGTTCCAATAGTTTAGCCGCTAGAGCGATTGCAAAGATGAAACAAAAATGTGATTTTTCTGAAAAACTTTCGTTTTTCGTGAACACTATTGCCACGTTCCTGGTAGGAGTAGAAGAAAGGTTGAAGGCTTTTCTGAAAGCACTACAAATTATCTAACCAATGCTTTATGTTTGACTCACCTCTTTCCAATAGTTAAGCCGCTAGAGCGTTTGCAAAGATGAAACGAAAATTTGACTATTGCCCAGCCCTTGGTAGAAGTAGAAGAAAGATTGAAGGCTTTCCTGAAAGCACTACAAATTATCTAACCAATGCTTTTTATTTAACTCACCTCGTTCAAACAGTTTAGCCGCTAGAGCGTTTGCAAAGTTGAAACGAAAATTTGACTATTGCCAAGCCCCTGGTAGGAGTAGAAGAATGATTAAAGACTTTCCTGAAAGCCCTTTCAATTATCTAACCAATGCTCTATGTTCGACTCACCTCGTTCTAATAGTTCAGCCGGTAGACCGATTGCAAAGATGAAACAAAAATGTGATTTTTCTCAAAAACCTTCGTTTTTCGTGAA
Source organism: Bactrocera zonata (assembly GCA_037783105.1). Classification (NCBI taxonomy): domain Eukaryota; kingdom Metazoa; phylum Arthropoda; class Insecta; order Diptera; family Tephritidae; genus Bactrocera; species Bactrocera zonata. Next base: position 33,885 of record JBAWJQ010002206.1, read on the forward strand.
CACTATTGCCACGTTCCTGGTAGGAGTAGAAGAAAGGTTGAAGGCTTTTCTGAAAGCACTACAAATTATCTAACCAATGTTTTTTATATAATTCACCTCGTTCAAACAGTTTAGCCGCTAGAGCGTTTGCAAAGTTGAAACGAAAATGTGATTTTTCTCAAAAACCTTCGTTTTTCGTGAACACTATTACCACGTTCCTGGTAGGAGTAGAAGAATGATTGAAGTCTTTCCTGCAAGCCCTTTATATTACCTAACTAATGTTTTATGTTTGACTCACCTCGTTCAAATAGTTTAGCCGCTAGAGCGTTTGCAAAGTTGAAACGAAAATTTGACTATTGCCAAGCCCCTGGTAGGAGTAAGAGAAAGATTGAAGGCTTTCCTGAAAGCGCTACAAATTATCTAACCAATGCTTTTATTTAACTCACCTCGTTCAAACAGTTTAGCCGCTAGAGCGTTTGCAAAGATGAAACGAAAATTTGACTATTGCCCAGCCCTTGGTAGAAGTAGAAGAAAGATTGAAGGCTTTCCTGAAAGCACTACAAATTATCTAACCAATGCTTTTTATTTAACTCACCTCGTTCAAACAGTTTAGCCGCTAGAGCGTTTGCAAAGTTGAAACGAAAATTTGACTATTGCCAAGCCCCTGGTAGGAGTAGAAGAATGATTAAAGACTTTTCTGAAAGCCCTTTCAATTATCTAACCAATGCTTTATGTTTGACTCACCTCTTTCCAATAGTTAAGCCGCTAGAGCGTTTGCAAAGATGAAACGAAAATTTGACTATTGCCCAGCCCTTGGTAGAAGTAGAAGAAAGATTGAAGGCTTTCCTGAAAGCACTACAAATTATCTAACCAATGCTTTTTATTTAACTCACCTCGTTCAAACAGTTTAGCCGCTAGAGCGTTTGCAAAGTTGAAACGAAAATTTGACTATTGCCAAGCCCCTGGTAGGAGTAGAAGAATGATTAAAGACTTTTCTGAAAGCCCTTTCAATTATCTAACCAATGCTTTATGTTTGACTCACCTCTTTCCAATAGTTAAGCCGCTAGAGCGTTTGCAAAGATGAAACGAAAATTTGACTATTGCCCAGCCCTTGGTAGAAGTAGAAGAAAGATTGAAGGCTTTCCTGAAAGCACTACAAATTATCTAACCAATGCTTTTTATTTAACTCACCTCGTTCAAACAGTTTAGCCGCTAGAGCGTTCGCAAAGTTGAAACAAAAATGTGATTTTTCTCAAAAACCTTCGTTTTTCGTGAACACTATTACCACGTTCCTGGTAGGAGTAGAAGAATGATTGAAGACTTTCCTGAAAGTCCCGTAAATTATCTAACCAATGCTTTATGTTTGACTTAACTCGTTCCAATAGTTTAGCCGCTAGAGCGATTGCAAAGATGAAACAAAAATGTGATTTTTCTGAAAAACTTTCGTTTTTCGTGAACACTATTGCCACGTTCCTGGTAGGAGTAGAAGAAAGGTTGAAGGCTTTTCTGAAAGCACTACAAATTATCTAACCAATGCTTTATGTTTGACTCACCTCTTTCCAATAGTTAAGCCGCTAGAGCGTCTGCAAAGATGAAACGAAAATTTGACTATTGCTTAGCCCTTGGTAGAAGTAGAAGAAAGATTGAAAACTTTCCTGAAAGCACTACAAATTATCTAACCAATGATTTTATTTCACTCAACTCGTTCAAACAGTTTAGCCGCTAGAGCGTTTGCAAAGTTGAAACGAAAATTTGACTATTGCCAAGCCCCTGGTAGGAGTAGAAGAATGATTAAAGACTTTTCTGAAAGCCCTTTCAATTATCTAACCAATGCTTTATGTTTGACTCACCTCTTTCCAATAGTTAAGCCGCTAGAGCGTTTGCAAAGATGAAACGAAAATTTGACTATTGCCCAGCCCTTGGTAGAAGTAGAAGAAAGATTGAAGGCTTTCCTGAAAGCACTACAAATTATCTAACCAATGCTTTTTATTTAACTCACCTCGTTCAAACAGTTTAGCCGCTAGAGCGTTTGCAAAGTTGAAACGAAAATTTGGCTATTGTCAAGCCCCTGGTAGCAGGAGAAGAAAGATTGAAGGCTTTCCTGAAAGCACTACAAATTATCTAACCAATGCTTTTTATTTAACTCACCTCGTTCAAACAGTTTAGCCGCTAGAGCGTTTGCAAAGTTGAAACGAAAATTTGACTATTGCCAAGTCCCTGGTAAGAGTAGAAGAATGATTAAAGACTTTTCTGAAAGCACTACAAATTATCTAACCAATGCTTTTATTTAACTCACCTCGTTCAAATAGTTTAGCCGCTAGAGCGTTCGCAAAGTTGAAACAAAAATGTGATCTTTCTCAAAAGCCTACGTTTTTTGTGAACACTATTGCCACATTGCTGGTAGCAGTAGAAGAATGATTGGAGACTTTGCTGAAAGCCCTTTTAATTATCTAACCAATGCTCTATGTTCGACTCACCTCGTTCCAATAGTTCAGCCGCTAGAGCGATTGCAAAGATGAAACAAAAATGTGATTTTTCTGAAAAACTTTCGTTTTTCGTGAACACTATTGCCACGTTCCTGGTAGGAGTAGAAGAAAGATTGAAGGCTTTTCTGAAAGCACTACAAATTATCTAACCAATGCTTTTATTTAACTCACCTCGTTCAAATACTTTAGCCGCTAGAGCGTTTGCAAAGATGAAACAAAAATGTGATTTTTCTGAAAAACTTTCGTTTTTCGTGAACCCTATTGCCACGTCCCTGGTAAGAGCAGAAGAAAGGTTGAAGGTTTTTCTGAAAGCACTACAAATTATCTAACCAATGCTTTTATTTAACTCACCTCGTTCAAACAGTTTAGCCGCTAGAGCGTTTGCAAAGTTGAAACGAAAATGTGATTTTTCTCAAAAACCTTCGTTTTTCGTGAACACTATTACCACGTTCCTGGTAGGAGTAGAAGAATGATTGAAGTCTTTCCTGCAAGCCCTTTATATTACCTAACTAATGTTTTATGTTTGACTCACCTCGTTCAAATAGTTTAGCCGCTAGAGCGTTTGCAAAGTTGAAACGAAAATTTGACTATTGCCAAGCCCCTGGTAGGAGTAAGAGAAAGATTGAAGGCTTTCCTGAAAGCGCTACAAATTATCTAACCAATGCTTTTATTTAACTCACCTCGTTCAAACAGTTTAGCCGCTAGAGCGTTTGCAAAGTTGAAACGAAAATTTGGCTATTGTCAAGCCCCTGGTAGCAGGAGAAGAAAGATTGAAGGCTTTCCTGAAAGCACTACAAATTATCTAACCAATGCTTTTTATTTAACTCACCTCGTTCAAACAGTTTAGCCGCTAGAGCGTTTGCAAAGTTGAAACGAAAATTTGACTATTGCCAAGTCCCTGGTAAGAGTAGAAGAATGATTAAAGACTTTCCTGAAAGCCCTTTCAATTATCTAACCAATGCTCTATGTTCGACTCACCTCGTTCCAATAGTTTAGCCGCTAGAGCGATTGCAAAGATGAAACAAAAATGTGATTTTTCTGAAAAACTTTCGTTTTTTGTGAACACTATTGCCATGTTCCTGGTAGGAGTAGAAGAAAGGTTGAAGGCTTTTCTGAAAGCACTACAAATTATCTAACCAATGTTTTTTATATAATTCACCTCGTTCAAATAGTTTAGCCGCTAGAGCGTTCGCAAAGTTGAAACAAAAATGTGATTTTTCTCAAAAACCTTCGTTTTTCGTGAACACTATTACCACGTTCCTGGTAGGAGTAGAAGAATGATTGAAGACTTTCCTGAAAGTCCCGTAAATTATCTAACCAATGCTTTATGTTTGACTCACCTCGTTCCAATAGTTTAGCCGCTAGAGCGTTTGCAAAGTTGAAACGAAAATTTGACTTATGCCAAGCCCCTGGTAAGAGTAGAAGAATGATTAAAGACTTTCCTGAAAGCCATTTCAATTATCTAACCAATGCTCTATGTTCGACTCACCTCGTTCCAATAGTTTAGCCGCTAGAGCGATTGCAAAGATGAAACAAAAATGTGATTTTTCTGAAAAACTTTCGTTTTTTTGAACACTATTGCCACGTTCCTGGTAGGAGTAGAAGAAAGGTTGAAGGCTTTTCTGAAAGCACTACAAATTATCTAACCAATGCTTTTATTTAACTTACCTCGTTCAAATACTTTAGCCGCTAGAGCGATTGCAAAGATGAAACAAAAATGTGATTTTTCTGAAAAACTTTCGTTTTTCGTGAACACTATTGCCACGTTCCTGGTAGGAGTAGAAGAAAGGTTGAAGGCTTTTCTGAAAGCACTACAAATTATCTAACCAATGCTTTATGTTTGACTCACCTCTTTCCAATAGTTTAGCCGCTAGAGCGTTCGCAAAGTTGAAACAAAAATGTGATTTTTCTCAAAAAGTCCCGTAAATTATCTAACCAATGCTTTATGTTTGACTCACCTCGTTCCAATAGTTTAGCCGCTAGAGCGATTGCAAAGATGAAACAAAAATGTGATTTTTCTGAAAAACTTTCGTTTTTCGTGAACACTATGGCCACGTTCTTGGTAGGAGTAGAAGAAAGGTTGAAGGCTTTTCTGAAAGCACTACAAATTATCTAACCAATGCTTTTTATATATTTCACCTCGTTCAAACAGTTTAGCCGCTAGAGCGTTTGCAAAGTTGAAACGAAAATTTGACTATTGCCAAGCCCCTGGTAGGAGTAGAAGAAAGATTAAAGACTTTCCTGAAAGCCCTTTAAATTATCTAACCAATGCTTTATGTTTGACTCACCTCGTTCCAATAGTGTAGCCGGTAGACCGATTGCAAAGATGAAACAAAAATGTGATTTTTCTCAAAAACATTCGTTTTTCGTGAACACTATTACCACGTTCCTGGTAGGAGTAGAAGAAAGGTTGAAGACTTTCCTGATAGTCACAAAAATTATCTAACCAATGCTTTAGGTTTGACTCACCTCGTTCCAATAGTTTAGCCGGTAGACCGATTGCAAAGAAGAAACAAAAATGTGATTTTTCCCAAAAACCTTAGTTTTTCGTGAACACTATTGCCACGTTCCTGGTAGGAATAGAAGAAAGATTGAAGACTTTCCTGCAAGCCCTTTAAATTATCTAACTAATGTTTTATGTTTGACTCACCTCGTTCAAATAGTTTAGCCGCTAGAGCGTTTGCAAAGTTGAAACGAAAATTTGACTATTGCCAAGCCCCTGGTAGGAGTAAGAGAAAGATTGAAGGCTTTCCTGAAAGCACTACAAATTATCTAACCAATGCTTTTTATTTAACTCACCTCGTTCAAACAGTTTAGCCGCTAGAGCGTTTGCAAAGTTGAAACGAAAATTTGACTATTGCCAAGCCCCTGGTAGGAGTAGAAGAATGATTAAAGACTTTCCTGAAAGCCCTTTCAATTATCTAACCAATGCTCTATGTTCGACTCACCTCGTTCTAATAGTTCAGCCGCTAGAGCGATTGCAAAGATGAAACAAAAATGTGATTTTTCTGAAAAACTTTCGTTTTTCGTGAACACTATTGCCACGTTCCTGAGTAGGAGTAGGAGAAAGATTGAAGGCTTTTCTGAAAGCACTACAAATTATCTAACCAATGCTTTTTATATAATTCACCTCGTTCAAATAGTTTAGCCGCTAGAGCGTTCGCAAAGTTGAAACAAAAATGTGATTTTTCTCAAAAACCTTCGTTTTTCGTGAACACTGTTACCACGTTCCTGGTAGGAGTAGAAGAATGATTGAAGACTTTCCTGAAAGTCCCGTAAATTATCTAACCAATGCTTTATGTTTGACTCACCTCGTTCCAATAGTTTAGCCGCTAGAGCGTTTGCAAAGTTGAAACGAAAATTTGACTATTGCCAAGCCCCTGGTAAGAGTAGAAGAATGATTAAAGACTTTCCTGAAAGCCCTTTCAATTATCTAACCAATGCTCTATGTTCGACTCACCTCGTTCCAATAGTTTAGCCGCTAGAGCGATTGCAAAGATGAAACAAAAATGTGATTTTTCTGAAAAACTTTCGTTTTTCGTGAACACTATGGCCACGTTCCTGGTAGGAGTATAAGAAAGGTTGAAGGCTTTTCTGAAAGCACTACAAATTATTTAACCAATGCTTTTTATATATTTCACCTCGTTCAAACAGTTTAGCCGCTAGAGCGTTCGCAAAGTTGAAACAAAAATGTGATTTTTCTCAAAAACCTTCGTTTTTCGTGAACACTATTACCACGTTCCTGGTAGGAGTAGAAGAATGATTGAAGACTTTCCTGAAAGTCCCGTAAATTATCTAACCAATGCTTTATGTTTGACTCACCTCGTACCAATAGTTTAGCCGCTAGAGCGATTGCAAAGATGAAACAAAAATGTGATTTTTCTGAAAAACTTTCGTTTTTCGTGAACACTATTGCCACGTTCCTGAGTAGGAGTAGGAGAAAGATTGAAGGCTTTTCTGAAAGCACTACAAATTATCTAACCAATGCTTTTTATATAATTCACCTCGTTCAAATAGTTTAGCCGCTAGAGCGTTCGCAAAGTTGAAACAAAAATGTGATTTTTCTAAAAAACTTTCGTTTTTTGTGAACACTATTGCCACGTTCCTGGTAGGAGTAGAAGAATGATTGAAGACTTTCCTGAAAGTCCCGTAAATTATCTAACCAATGCTTTATGTTTGACTCACCTCGTTCAAATAGTTTAGCCGCTAGAGCGTTTGCAAAGTTGAAACGAAAATTTGACTATTGCCAAGCCCCTGGTAGGTGTAAGAGAAAGATTGAAGGCTTTCCTGAAAGCACTACAAATTATCTAACCAATGCTTTTATTTAACTCACCTCGTTCAAACAGTTTAGCCGCTAGAGCGTTTGCAAAGTTGAAACGAAAATTTGACTATTGCCAAGCCCCTGGTAGGAGTAGAAGAATGATTAAAGACTTTCCTGAAAGCCCTTTCAATTATCTAACCAATGCTCTATGTTCGACGCACCTCGTTCCAATAGTTCAGCCGCTAGAGCGATTGCAAAGATGAAACAAAACTGTGATTTTTCTGAAAAACTTTCGTTTTTCGTGAACACTATTGCCACGTTCCTGGGTAGGAGTAGAAGAAAGATTGAAGGCTTTTCTGAAAGCACTACAAATTATCTAACCAATGCTTTTTATATAATTCACCTCGTTCAAATAGTTTAGCCGCTAGAGCGTTCGCAAAGTTGAAACAAAAATGTGATTTTTCTCAAAAACCTTCGTTTTTCGTGAACACTATTACCACGTTCCTGGTAGGAGTAGAAGAATGATTGAAGACTTTCCTGAAAGTCCCGTAAATTATCTAACCAATGCTTTATGTTTGACTCACCTCGTACCAATAGTTTAGCCGCTAGAGCGATTGCAAAGATGAAACAAAAATGTGATTTTTCTGAAAAACTTTCGTTTTTCGTGAACACTATGGCCACGTTCCTGGTAGGAGTAGAAGAAAGGTTGAAGGCTTTTCTGAAAGCACTACAAATTATTTAACCAATGCTTTTTATATATTTCACCTCGTTCAAACAGTTTAGCCGCTAGAGCGTTTGCAAAGTTGAAACGAAAATTTGACTATTGCCAAGCCCTTGGTAGAAGTACAAGAAAGATTGAAAACTTTTCTGAAAGCCCTTTAAATTATCTAACCAATGCTTTATGTTTGACTCACCTCGTTCCAATAGTTTAGCCGGTAGACCGATTGCAAAGATGAAACAAAAATGTGATTTTTTTCAAAAACCTTCGTTTTTCGTGAACACTATTGCCACGTTCCTGGTAGGAATAGAAGAAAGATTGAAGACCTTCCTGCAAGCCCTTTAAATTATCTAACTAATGTTTTATGTTTGACTCACCTCGTTCAAATAGTTTAGCCGCTAGAGCGTTTGCAAAGTTGAAACGAAAATTTGACTATTGCGAAGCCCCTGGTAGGAGTAGAAGAAAGGCTTTCCTAAAAGCACTCCAAATTATCTAACCAATGCTTTTTATTTAACTCACCTTGTTCAAACAGTTAAGCCGCTAGAGCGTTTGCAAAGATGAAACGAAAATTTGACTATTGCCCAGCCCTTGGTAGAAGTAGAAGAAAGATTGAAAACTTTCCTGAAAGCACTACAAATTATCTAACCAATGCTTTTTATTTAGCTCACCTTCTTCAAACAGTTAAGCCGCTAGAGCGTTCGCAAAGTTGAAACAAAAATGTGATTTTTCTCAAAAACCTTCGTTTTTCGTGAACACTATTACCACGTTCCTGGTAGGAGTAGAAGAATGATTGAAGACTTTCCTGAAAGTCCCGTAAATTATCTAACCAATGCTTTATGTTTGACTCACCTCGTTCCAATAGTTTAGCCGCTAGAGCGATTGCAAAGATGAAACAAAAATGTGATTTTTCTGAAAAACTTTCGTTTTTCGTGAACACTATGGCCACGTTCCTGGTAGGAGTAGAAGAAAGGTTGAAGGCTTTTCTGAAAGCACTACAAATTATCTAACCAATGCTTTTATTTAACTCACCTCGTTCAAATAGTTTAGCCGCTAGAGCGTTCGCAAAGTTGAAACAAAAATGTGATCTTTCTCAAAAGCCTACGTTTTTTGTGAACACTATTGCCACATTGCTGGTAGCAGTAGAAGAATGATTGGAGACTTTGCTGAAAGCCCTTTTAACTATCTAACCAATGCTCTATGCTCGACTCACCTCGTTCCAATAGTTTAGCCGCTAGAGCGATTGCAAAGATGAAACAAAAATGTGATTTCTCTGAAAAACTTTCGTTTTTCGTGAACACTATTGCCACGTTCCTGGTAGGAGTAGAAGAAAGGTTGAAGGCTTTTCTGAAAGCACTACAAATTATCTAACCAATGCTTTTATTTAACTCACCTCGTTCAAATACTTTAGCCGCTAGAGCGTTTGCAAATTTGAAACGAAAAGTTGACTATTGTCAAGCCCCTGGTAGAAGCAGAAGAAAAATTGAAATCTTTCCTGAAAGCACTACAAATTATCTAACCAATGCTTTTATTTAACTCACCTCGTTCAAACAGTTTAGCCGCTAGAGCGATTGCAAAGATGAAACAAAAATGTGATTTTTCTGAAAAACTTTCGTTTTTCGTGAACACTATTACCACGTTCCTGGTAGGAGTAGAAGAATGATTGAAGACTTTCCTGAAAGTCCCGTAAATTATCTAACCAATGCTTTATGTTTGACTCACCTCGTACCAATAGTTTAGCCGCTAGAGCGATTGCAAAGATGAAACAAAAATGTGATTTTTCTGAAAAACTTTCGTTTTTCGTGAACACTATGGCCACGTTCCTGGTAGGAGTAGAAGAAAGGTTGAAGGCTTTTCTGAAAGCACTACAAATTATTTAACCAATGCTTTTTATATATTTCACCTCGTTCAAACAGTTTAGCCGGTAGAGCGTTTGCAAAGTTGAAACGAAAATTTGACTATTGCCAAGCCCTTGGTAGAAGTACAAGAAAGATTGAAAACTTTTCTGAAAGCCCTTTAAATTATCTAACCAATGCTTTATGTTTGACTCACCTCGTTCCAATAGTTTAGCCGGTAGACCGATTGCAAAGATGAAACAAAAATGTGATTTTTTTCAAAAACCTTCGTTTTTCGTGAACACTATTGCCACGTTCCTGGTAGGAATAGAAGAAAGATTGAAGACCTTCCTGCAAGCCCTTTAAATTATCTAACTAATGTTTTATGTTTGACTCACCTCGTTCAAATAGTTTAGCCGCTAGAGCGTTTGCAAAGTTGAAACGAAAATTTGACTATTGCGAAGCCCCTGGTAGGAGTAGAAGAAAGATTGAAGGCTTTCCTAAAAGCACTCCAAATTATCTAACTAATGCTTTTTATTTAACTCACCTTGTTCAAACAGTTAAGCCGCTAGAGCGTTTGCAAAGATGAAACGAAAATTTGACTATTGCCCAGCCCTTGGTAGAAGTAGAAGAAAGATTGAAAACTTTCCTGAAAGCACTACAAATTATCTAACCAATGCTTTTTATTTAACTCACCTTCTTCAAACAGTTAAGCCGCTAGAGCGTTCGCAAAGTTGAAACAAAAATGTGATTTTTCTCAAAAACCTTCGTTTTTCGTGAACACTATTACCACGTTCCTGGTAGGAGTAGAAGAATGATTGAAGACTTTCCTGAAAGTCCCGTAAATTATCTAACCAATGCTTTATGTTTGACTCACCTCGTTCCAATAGTTTAGCCGCTAGAGCGATTGCAAAGATGAAACAAAAATGTGATTTTTCTGAAAAACTTTCGTTTTTCGTGAACACTATGGCCACGTTCCTGGTAGGAGTAGAAGAAAGGTTGAAGGCTTTTCTGAAAGCACTACAAATTATCTTACCAATGCTTTTATTTAACTCACCTCGTTCAAATAGTTTAGCCGCTAGAGCGTTCGCAAAGTTGAAACAAAAATGTGATCTTTCTCAAAAGCCTACGTTTTTTGTGAACACTATTGCCACATTGCTGGTAGCAGTAGAAGAATGATTGGAGACTTTGCTGAAAGCCCTTTTAACTATCTAACCAATGCTCTATGCTCGACTCACCTCGTTCCAATAGTTTAGCCGCTAGAGCGATTGCAAAGATGAAACAAAAATGTGATTTCTCTGAAAAACTTTCGTTTTTCGTGAACACTATTGCCACGTTCCTGGTAGGAGTAGAAGAAAGGTTGAAGGCTTTTCTGAAAGCACTACAAATTATCTAACCAATGCTTTTATTTAACTCACCTCGTTCAAATACTTTAGCCGCTAGAGCGTTTGCAAAGTTGAAACGAAAAGTTGACTATTGTCAAGCCCCTGGTAGAAGCAGAAGAAAAATTGAAATCTTTCCTGAAAGCACTACAAATTATCTAACCAATGCTTTTATTTAACTCACCTCGTTCAAACAGTTTAGCCGCTAGAGCGATTGCAAAGATGAAACAAAAATGTGATTTTTCTGAAAAACTTTCGTTTTTCGTGAACACTATGGCCACGTTCCTGGTAGGAGTAGAAGAAAGGTTGAAGGCTTTTCTGAAAGCACTACAAATTATCTAACCAATGCTTTTATTTAACTCACCTCGTTCAAATAGTTTAGCCGCTAGAGCGTTCGCAAAGTTGAAACAAAAATGTGATCTTTCTCAAAAGCCTACGTTTTTTGTGAACACTATTGCCACATTGCTGGTAGCAGTAGAAGAATGATTGGAGACTTTGCTGAAAGCCCTTTTAATTATCTAACCAATGCTCTATGCTCGACTCACCTCGTTCCAATAGTTTAGCCGCTAGAGCGATTGCAAAGATGAAACAAAAATGTGATTTCTCTGAAAAACTTTCGTTTTTCGTGAACACTATTGCCACGTTCCTGGTAGGAGTAGAAGAAAGGTTGAAGGCTTTTCTGAAAGCACTACAAATTATCTAACCAATGCTTTTATTTAACTCACCTCGTTCAAATACTTTAGCCGCTAGAGCGTTTGCAAAGTTGAAACGAAAAGTTGACTATTGTCAAGCCCCTGGTAGAAGCAGAAGAAAAATTGAAATCTTTCCTGAAAGCACTACAAATTATCTAACCAATGCTTTAATTTAACTCACCTCGTTCAAACAGTTTAGCCGCTAGAGCGTTTGCAAAGTTGAAACGAAAATTTGGCTATTGTCAAGCCCCTGGTAGGAGCAGTAAAAAGATTGAAGGCTTTCCTGAAAGCACTACAAATTATCTAACCAATGCTTTTTATTTAACTCACCTTCTTCAAACAGTTAAGCCACTAGAGCGTTCGCAAAGTTGAAACAAAAATGTGATTTTTCTGAAAATCCTTCGTTTTTCGTGAACACTATTGCCACGTTCCTGGTAGGAGTAGAAGAAAGGTTGAAGGCTTTTCTGAAAGCACTACAAATTATCTAAGCTGTGCTTTTTATTTAACTTACCTCGTTCAAACAGTTTAGCCGCTAGAGCGTTTGCAAAGTTGAAACGAAAATTTGACTAATGTCAAGCCCCTGGTAAGAGAAGAAGAAAGATTGAAGACTTTCCTGAAAGCACTACAAATTATCTAACCAATGCTTTTATTTAACTCACCTCGTTCAAACAGTTTAGCCGCTAGAGCGTTTGCAAAGTTAAAACGAAAATTTGGCTATTGTCAAGCCCCTGGTAGCAGCAGAAGAAAGATTGAAGGCTTTCCTGAAAGCACTACAAATTATCTAACCAATGCTTTTTATTTAACTCACCTCGTTCAAACAGTTTAGCCGCTAGAGCGTTTGCAAAGTTGAAACGAAAATTTGACTATTGCCAAGTCCATGGTAAGAGTAGAAGAATGATTAAAGACTTTCCTGAAAGCCCTTTCAATTATCTAACCAATGCTCTATGTTCGACTCACCTCGTTCCAATAGTTTAGCCGCTAGAGCGATTGCAAAGATGAAACAAAAATGTGATTTTTCTGAAAAACTTTCGCTTTTTGTGAACACTATTGCCATGTTCCTGGTAGGAGTAGAAGAAAGGTTGAAGGCTTTTCTGAAAGCACTACAAATTATCTAACCAATGCTTTTTATATAATTCACCTCGTTCAAATAGTTTAGCCGCTAGAGCGTTCGCAAAGTTGAAACAAAAATGTGATTTTTCTCAAAAACCTTCGTTTTTCGTGAACACTATTACCACGTTCCTGGTAGGAGTAGAAGAATGATTGAAGACTTTCCTGAAAGTCCCGTAAATTATCTAACCAATGCTTTATGTTTGACTCACCTCGTTCCAATAGTTTAGCCGCTAGAGCGTTTGCAAAGTTGAAACGAAAATTTGACTATTGCCAAGCCCCTGGTAAGAGTAGAAGAATGACTAAAGACTTTCCTGAAAGCCATTTCAATTATCTAACCAATGCTCTATGTTCGACTCACCTCGTTCCAATAGTTTAGCCGCTAGAGCGATTGCAAAGATGAAACAAAAATGTGATTTTTCTGAAAAACTTTCGTTTTTTGTGAACACTATTTCCACGTTCCTGGTAGGAGTAGAAGAAAGGTTGAAGGCTTTTCTGAAAGCACTACAAATTATCTAACCAATGCTTTTATTTAACTCACCTCGTTCAAATACTTTAGCCGCTAGAGCGATTGCAAAGATGAAACAAAAATGTGATTTTTCTGAAAAACTTTCGTTTTTCGTGAACACTATTGCCACGTTCCTGGTAGGAGTAAAAGAAAGGTTGAAGGCTTTTCTGAAAGCACTACAAATTATCTAACCAATGCTTTTTATATAATTCACCTCGTTCAAATAGTTTAGCCGCTAGAGCGTTCGCAAAGTTGAAACAAAAATGTGATTTTTCTCAAAAAGTCCCGTAAATTATCTAACCAATGCTTTATGTTTGACTCACCTCGTTCCAATAGTTTAGCCGCTAGAGCGATTGCAAAGATGAAACAAAAATGTGATTTTTCTGAAAAACTTTCGTTTTTCGTGAACACTATGGCCACGTTCTTGGTAGGAGTAGAAGAAAGGTTGAAGACTTTCCTGATAGTCACAAAAATTATCTAACCAATGCTTTAGGTTTGACTCACCTCGTTCCAATAGTTTAGCCGGTAGACCGATTGCAAAGAAGAAACAAAAATGTGATTTTTCCCAAAAACCTTCGTTTTTCGTGAACACTATTGCCACGTTCCTGGTAGGAATAGAAGAAAGATTGAAGACTTTCCTGCAAGCCCTTTAAATTATCTAACTAATGTTTTATGTTTGACTCACCTCGTTCAAATAGTTTAGCCGCTAGAGCGTTTGCAAAGTTGAAACGAAAATTTGACTATTGCCAAGCCCCTGGTAGGAGTAAGAGAAAGATTGAAGGCTTTCCTGAAAGCACTACAAATTATCTAACCAATGCTTTTTATTTAACTCACCTCGTTCAAACAGTTTAGCCGCTAGAGCGTTTGCAAAGTTGAAACGAAAATTTGACTATTGCCAAGCCCCTGGTAGGAGTAGAAGAATGATTAAAGACTTTCCTGAAAGCCCTTTCAATTATCTAACCAATGCTCTATGTTCGACTCACCTCGTTCCAATAGTTCAGCCGCTAGAGCGATTGCAAAGATGAAACAAAAATGTGATTTTTCTGAAAAACTTTCGTTTTTCGTGAACACTATTGCCACGTTCCTGAGTAGGAGTAGAAGAAAGATTGAAGGCTTTTCTGAAAGCACTACAAATTATCTAACCAATGCTTTTTATATAATTCACCTCGTTCAAATAGTTTAGCCGCTAGAGCGTTCGCAAAGTTGAAACAAAAATGTGATTTTTCTCAAAAACCTTCGTTTTTCGTGAACACTATTACCACGTTCCTGGTAGGAGTAGAAGAATGATTGAAGACTTTCCTGAAAGTCCCGTAAATTATCTAACCAATGCTTTATGTTTGACTCACCTCGTACCAATAGTTTAGCCGCTAGAGCGATTGCAAAGATGAAACAAAAATGTGATTTTTCTCAAAAACCTTCGTTTTTCGTGAACACTATTGCCACGTTCCTGGTAGGAATAGAAGAAAGATTGAAGACCCTCCTGCAAGCCCTTTAAATTATCTAACTAATGTTTTATGTTTGACTCACCTCGTTCAAATAGTTTAGCCGCTAGAGCGTTTGCAAAGTTGAAACGAAAATTTGACTATTGCCAAGCCCCTGGTAGGAGTAGAAGAAAGATTGAAGGCTTTCCTGAAAGCACTCCAAATTATCTAACCA
>JBAWJQ010002208.1:0-45623 GCA_037783105.1 Bactrocera zonata
CGTTTTTGGGGATTGGGCAGAGCACACCTAAACTCCAATCGTCGGGCATGCTTTCGTCCTTACCAGTTCTTCGGCGCCATCGAAGCTCGGCCGACAATCCATGGGCCGCTTTGTTGTTCTTCAGACGGGTAATTGCTATTCGAACTTCTTAATGGTCGGGCAATGGAACGTCTGCTCCATCGTCATCGATTCAGGAATCGGGTGCACCAGAACTAGAAGACTGGACAATTGTTCCCTCCATATAATTTTATATAATTTTAGTATGCTTTGGGCATAAGTCACTAGATCACCTCTGGGAGTTCTACCGGAGAATGCTCTTGTCTTGAAATCTCCTGTTATTCGCCGCATCTTTTTTTAGAATTTTCGAGCATTACCTCTGTCGGCCAGCTTGTCAATATCTTCGTACACACGCATTTCGGCCTCTTTCTTTTTTTGTCTGCAAATGCGTCTCGCTTCCCTCCTCAACTCTCTGTATCTATGCCATCCCGCACATGTTGTGGTTGATTGTAACGTTGCGAGGTAGGCAGTCTGTTTTCTTTCCGCTGCGACACGGCGCTCCTCATCGTACCAGCTGTTCTTTTGCGTTTTCCGAAAACCCATAATTTCTCTTATTCGAAGCTGTTTTGATGTTTTCAATGGGGATGTATTTTTAAGTGGCGGGTTCTAAAACCAACGCCAAACCTGGGGAGGGATGATTTGCCTTCTCACTATCGATTGAAATTTTTCACATTTTTGGAGCACTGTTTGCTAGATTCTAGACAATTTCGACGGCATATTCATAAATCCATGTCTTACCACCTTCAATGAAGCCTCCGAAGAATGTAGGATCCTCAGCTACGTTGAAAAGTGTCAGGTATTGTTGTATTTCTTGCAATTTGTAACCAAAACATTTACCGAAATATGTTGTGTGGATTCATTAGAAAAGTTTAGATCTGCTGCTGTCTTTCTGAAATCAAGACGATGAATTTCGTCCACTCTTTCCTCAACTTTTGCTTATCCAACTGTTCTCAACTTTAATAGTTTTAATAAGTTTTACTAAGTCAAATACATTTCATTAATTTTGCAATATTCACACCCTAACTTAGTTTCACCCCAACGTCAACTCAACTCAACTCATCTCTGAGCGTGCAGTAAAACTTGCGTCTCAAGAAAGCTTCAAGTCTCCTTCAAAGTCGCCTTCTTCTCATTAAGATAAACTCTTTTGTACACAAAATGTTAGCAACTTTAAAATTACATGCAACAAAATTTACTAAGCACATAAATATATGCTGCATTACTACTACCAAGTTGTTCTGCTCATTATTAGTTCAAACAAAAATTTAACCCCCACCCTCGCCACTCCAACATCAAGACGTTATTTAGCGCTGGCGGGGCTTCTAATCAAGCATTACTTTGCGTTTGTATTAGTTGCTAGTGCAAGTTACTAAATAACTGTAAAGCGCCAGTAAGTAAATACAGCTGCTATTACAGCCTCACCGCTGCCCTCACCAGCGTTTACACCGCACTTCGTTATCGCACGCTGCTTCATTTGACTGACTTAACAAGTTCATATCCGCAATGACTCGATGCGGAATGCAATTTTCCTCGTTCCCCTGCTTCTTATGCGTTTCTTCAGCGCTCGAATTCATAGTTGCAGATAATAACTGCGCAGACAGTTGAAAGTTTCAATGTTTTCTTTGCTTCTAATGCGGGTAAGGCGGTGAGTGTTTGTTTGTTGACTGCGTTGCATTAAATTATTTTTCTCAGTTTCATCCCTGCTATATACAATACACACACACACACACATATGCGTATCTCATTAAGATTGCATAAACTTGGAACTTTTACAAAATGCAGCTGAGAATCCGGATGTGTCATTGTAAATGCGTAAATTTATGCACACATGCACACATTTACGCTAAACTGCACACACTCATGAGTCTTACTTCTTTATGCTTGTGCGTTGATTCAGGATATTGAGAAAATACCAGCAGCTTGTTGAAATCTGCATCTGGGTATGCTTAAAATGGAATTTCGCTTATATTTTCTGGATTTACGTAGCTGAAAAGTCCGAGATTCTGCATTTGTTAAATAATTTTTAAAGTTTAACGGTGGCGCGAGAATGCTTTGCAGTGATTTTTCATAACCCAAGCGAAACAAGAAAAAACGTTAACCGCACTGAACTTTAATGCACCTCTGAATGGTTCTAAAGAGATCTCTGTCGTGATTTTCATTGGTCAGTTTGCAAGGCTATAGTTGTCCGATATCGGCGATTCCAACACATAATCAGTTTCTTATGAAGAAAGGGACGTGAGCAACATTTCAGGTCGATATCTCGAAAACCTGGGAACTAGTTCGTATTTATACCGACGGATGGACAAACGTATGTGGCTAAATCGACGTAGCTCGTCACTTTGATCAGTTATACAATATACGTATATATACTTTATAGGGGCTCGAACGTTTCGTTCTGGGTCTCGTAGAAAAGTTGAGATATATTAAGGGTATACAAATGTCTTCAATCTGTAAAACTTTCGTCATTGACTACTTAGTAGAATAAGTAAGTATGTCGATTTGGAAACTGGGTATTTTTTTGAACCTAACATTGGTAACCCGGAAAGTCTTCGCGACCTTTATGCCCCAATGGTTTGATATCTGCAATGGCTTGTGGAAGTACATTCGAAAATACCTAGAGGCCTAACTTAATAAATGCGTTTGGAAGGGATATTTTCCACGCGAGCGGAAAAGTGCTAAAGTATTTCCTCACGTGATTCCCTTGATAAGATGAGGAGCAATTCTCCTTCTTATCGTGTATCAGTCTCCTTCCTGTACTTGGAAAAGGCGTATGCGGTCGGATAGACGGTATGCGAGGTTTTATTTCAGAACGTTGTTAGGGAGAATGTCAAAGTTTTACTACCTAAGCTGGGATCGAGTAGTGCAACGACTGGAAGAGCAACGTTTCAGACAGAAAAGCCCTTTCTGCTCTTCATGAATGGGAGTGCTCATATATATTCATATATTTGGAATCTCATGATATGCCTCTGCTCGGCCGGCTCGAGCCCTTGGAGTTCACTCCAACTTTTTCATGTGGACTGATACCTCGGAGATCGTCGTGATGGTTGTGCTTAAAACGTCAATGCGGAAAGAACTGGCACTTTGTCAGTTGAATGTGGAGTTGCATTGCGATAAGTTGACGGACCTAAGGTACGGCAAATGTATTAGATGGGCTTCGAACTCTAACAAGTTAGTTAATGTGTCCTTCGACACTACAAATTGGAATGCCTGGCATTTTCAGGGCGCTGATGAACGCATTGATTTGATTCACTATGCAAAGAAGATATTATATTTTTCAATTAGTTCTTGGGAGTTGAGGTTATTAGTAATACAATATGTTTCCATAAACAGCCTTTTCGACTTAAAATAATTTATTTTCTCTCAATTTTGCAATTTATTTACTTGGTCCTTTTAACTGTAAACACTTTGATCTAACCAGTACTTCATTATTGCTTTACTCCCCGCAGTTCTATGTTACTTGAAAAATGGCATCCGGAGTATTTGCAGCTGCGTGACGCTATTGAGCGCTCGCTGCAAAGCATTAAACAAAATGCAAACTGCTCTAAAACGCAGCCGGACGACTTCACTAAGCGCGTGCAGAAACTAAGAGAAACTCAACTGGAAAAGGAAGTGCAAAGAGCACTGGGTAAGTGTGGAAAATGGCAAAGGAAATGCTTTACATAAAAATTAATGAAGCGGAGTCGAGTAAAAAGAATATAGAGTATTTTACAATGCTTTATGTGCTGTTGAAAAGAATTGAAAAGACCAAGACAACTTATTTTCAGAGTAAAGTAGTAAACAACTATTTAATTTTATATTTTTTGTGTTGATTAATTGCCCTTATGCCAAAAGAGCTTTCGAATGACAAAATTTTGGCTGTGTTTCGTGAATGGTCTTCGCAAATGAGCACCAAAAATGCGGAGGCCGGCGAACGACTAAGGAAAATGAAGGATGAGCTCACTATGAATTTGTCTTCCGACAATTATACCACACTAGTGTAAGTAAAAAATGGAATTAAGTTTGAAAAATATGTGTACATATATTTTTAAATATTAATATTTTTACCACAAATATTTTCAACTAAATTAAAGGCTTTCACTATACTTATACATAAATATGTAAATAAAATTTGTAAATATTATATAAATATGTAAATTACTCTCTTTCAAATCACATGTCAATCCAAAATCACTCACATTCTTCTCTGTTCTCTCACCAGTGTCGCCGGCAAATCGAATGAGGGCACAATCGATCCTGACAATGAGGATCACGAAACATATTTGAGCAAATTTAAAAACAAAGTGTTTGACAAACTACGCTTTCTCATCGAAGAGCATATAACCAACGATCCTGACGTCATCAAGGGGAGAAGAAAGACTGTGCAGGTGAGAAATTAGTCACTTAAAATTAAGCATAACTTACTTTAGTCGTTAAAATAGTATTAAAAATGTAATGGCATGAGTCATTGCCGGCATTTTAAAATGACACACATGCTATACAACAACTAAAACACAAAACTCGTATATTTTATTACGAAAACATCGCGTGGTCACATCAAGTTCTCGTTCGGTCGTACGGTCGGTCGATTGTTGCCTCTCCTTCATTGAGGTAATTGCGTGCCACATTGAAGGCAAAAACAACAACGTACATTTTCATATACGCTTGTAGTAATAAATAATTCTTTTGAAAGTTTCTGCTGACATCAGCCCATCCATTCCAATGCCAGACGAGTAGCAATATTTTGGGTCAGCACTTTTTTTATACCCTGAACGGTGAATATTAAGTTTGCCGCGAAGTTTGCAAGATTCAGCAGAAAACGTGAGTGACACTACCCAATTTTATTTATACAATATAAAAGATTTGACAAAGGAACTGAGTCCTTTATTTCATTTTACATATTTATACTACTGTGCCCAAAAAATAAGACATTTGAATTTAAACTGCGCGCGTTGAAGGATTTGGAGAAATATTTTTTTTTAGGTTGGTAGTACTGTCAGTCACATTTATGTCAAATTTCATGTCAAAATATTCATTAGTATTTGAGATACGTGTCGTTTTGTGAGCTGCTAAAAGTGAGTTTTTCGTTTTTTGCGATATCGAAATTTTTTGAGCAAAGAATTTGCATTAAATTTTGTTTACGGAATCAATTTTCTGCTGCGGATACGTTGAGGATGGTGCAGAAAGCCTTCTGTGATGAGGCTATGTCTAAAAAAAATGTTTACAAGTAGTATAGGGAGTTCCAAGCCGGCCGTGAACGTGTCGAAGATGAGGAGCGTCCAGGGCGACCATCAACCTCAACCGACGAAGCTCACGTTCAACAAATCAAAGATTTGGTGTTGAAAAACCGTCGATTAACAATTGGAGACCTTGCTGATGAAGTTGGCATATCGAAAGGCTCAGCCAATACCATTTTGAAGGATGTTTTGGGCCTCAAGCGCATCAAATCTCGACTGGTATCGAAAACTTTGAATTTTTTTGTAAAAAAGGTGTCGCGTTAAAGTGTGTGAAACGATGCTTTCCGACTACCAGGGTGTCATGAAATACATTATAACTGGCGATGAGATTTGGATCTATGCTTACGACCCCGAAATAACTGATCAATCGAGCGAATATCGTGCCAAAAGAGAGCCGAGACCAAAAAAGTCGCTCAAAAATCAAGGTCATGTTGACTGTTTTCTTCGATTATCGTGGTGTTATGCATTATGAATTCCTTCCAACCGATCAAACAGTCAGCAAGGAATATTATTTGAACGTTATGCGTCGTTTGCGTAACGCTGTCAGCCTAAAAAGGCCGGAATTGTGGAAAGACAATTCTTGGTTTTTACACCACGATAATGCACCATCCCATACTGCCCTCGTAATTCGTCATCATTTCGCCGAAAACTCAACCCATATCGTTCCGCAACCACCGTATTCACCTGATCTGGCGGCGTGCGACTTCTGGCTTTTCACCAAGCTCAAAAGACCGCTCCGGGGACACCGTTTTTATACGATAGAGGAGATTCAAGCCGCAGCGAAGACGGAACTGAAGGCCACCCCGGAAAGTGACTACAACCAGTGTTTCGAAGATTCGAAAATCCGTTGGCATAAGCGCATTGCATCGGGAGGAGATTACTTTGAAGGGGATGAAATTGATTTGGAAGAAGAAATAAAGAATTTTAAAAATAAATACAACAACAACAATAAATACACCTTATTTTTTGGGCACAGTAGATATATGAACCTTCTTTAACAAGAGTATACTCGATCTAAGTCTCTGCCTTGAGTTCGTGAAACTTCTCAACAAAACATAACCTCAACATTTTTATAATTAAAAAAACACGCGCCTTTTTAGTATAACCTAAACTCACCTGACCTAACCTAAATTTATGTTTACTAACCCTGTCAAACTCGATAGAAAAGATTTGCAGCAGACTCACCAAAACTTCTGTAGCTGAAAATCGTTAAGTTATGCAATTTTCCTACCGTATCCTAGAGATATCAAAACAAAGGTGTAAAAATACATTGTATGTAGGGTTGTGTGAACTCCTTTCGCTATTTCAAATTGCGACACGTGTTCGTCAAAAATTCAGACAAGCTAATTTTGTTAAGAGCTTTTAATTGACAGCTTTTTCTAACTTTTAAATTGATATTGGTGTCTGCAAGGGTGTCATAATTATGTGCCAGAAATTTGAAGTTTGAAGAGATTTTAATTGGCCAATCCAGCGCATCAAGCGTCAAAAACGTACAAAGATGCTCAAAATTCGCGTCTAAATAATGCAATTAATGCCAAAAAGTTGGAAGTTTTAAAAAGTTAAAATGTTTTATTGACTCTGTTATATTATGGATTGACGTCACTGAATTGAAGGAGTGTTGGTATCACAAAAATTTGCGCAATGTTTGGTTTGGAGTTTATAGCGCGATCTACTAAACACGAATTTTTGGTGTTTAGCATAAAATAATGCTAAAAAATCTTAATATGTAAAAACCTTTTCTTTAACTCGCCTTAAACACCACTTCTTTGTGATACTAAGCTCGTAGTTTTGAGAAAAGCAAAATTTTAGATAATTTTTTTTTTTACATTTGCTGTATTTGATTGTTAAAACTTAATTGCCTCCAACAAGTTAACTCTCCTTAAACCCTGCTTTTCCTAAACTCAAAACTTTAAACTCGCGTTTTTTATTCTCTAACTTTGACAAGCTTATTCGCCTCAACTCATCTTTTCTTTCACACACCTTAAACCCCACTTTTCTGTGCAACTGAACTCAGAGTTTCATAAACTCAAAATCTTAAACTCGGGTCTCTTTTTACATTTGACAAGCTTTAACAAACTTATTTGCCACAATCTTGTAAAATCGCCTTAAACACTAATTTACTTTAAAAAACCTTAAATTCATTTTTTTAACATTTAAAAAGTTTTAACAAGCTTATCCGCATCAATCATGTTAACTCGCCTTAAACACCACTTTACTAGAAAAATTAAACTCAGGGGTTCATACACTCAAAACCTTAAACTCGGATTTTTTACATTTGCTTTACGTCCCAATCTCGTATGCCCGCCTTAAACACCATTTTTGCTGTTTGTATTGATACAATCGTCTTTTATAAGAAACGAAAATTTGCTCACAATTCAAAGCTGTAGAATTACATAAACTCAGAATCTTATAAACCCAAAATCTGAAATTCAAGTTCTCTTACATTTGTTTGCTTGATCGCCTTAATAAAGCTTATTCAATTGGCAGACAAACTTTAGCAAACCGCAAGCTGACAAGCAGACGAATTAAATTTGGAAGTCTTCATAAAAACTGTCATTCGCATCACTTTTAATTATCTTGTTTGCCGCGAAATGGTGGTCAAAAAACTTGTAAAGTTTTCACGCACAGTAAGCCATTTTGATATCCACTGACGGCGAGTGAGATTTTGGACTTCACTTATTTTTTTGAATTTTGTTTGAATTCCAAACGCATGCAGTTTTTAAATTAAAATGAAGCAGACAGGTGCAGAAGAAATATGAATTTCAGCATTTTCCCATTCATCAACTTTACCGTAAGCATGCCTTTGTACGCGTTTAAACAAAGCGCACAAACCTTGGACCAAACTGACAAAGGCAAAGAGAGCGAGAAAATGTAAAATTCGTACAAAAAAGTTAAAAATTCTACATGGCATATATTTTTATTTTGCGTTGCGCTTACTGATTCTCAAGCTTATGTACAATTTTCAATTTTTATATTCCACGTTTTTGCATTCAACTGGGTCTGTCATAATTTTGTGTATGGAAAAGGCTTGGGAAAAATCGCAAACGTAAAGCTGCCGTTTATTGTTCAAATTTTCACGCAAGCATTGCGTTGTTGTTGCACTAGCGAATGCGTTTTATTTTATTTGCCGAAACGCCAGCAATAAACGGGCTAAAACAAAGTCTTGCCTGCCTTACCATAATTGTATGCGCTTGTCCTTGTTGTTGTTGCTGTTGCCTGCCGAATTATCATACCCATATACTATTTCTCCACATTTTTGTTTGCCACAACCAACGACGCCACGCAATGCTTGTTGCTGTGGTAAAACAATGTTTCATGCCGCCCAATCTCACTCCCTCCTCAAACCTTTTCGACTTTTTTTTTCGTCTTTCGTTTTTCACTTTTCATTGCTCGCCTGCAGTTATGTGTTTGTGGCGGCACGAAAGCATTATGGCCAACCAAACGCACGGAAGCACGTCGGTGCAAACAAAAAACCAACGGAAAGGAAAAAAGAGAAACTCAAACAAAAACAAAATGTTGGCATAATTTGTGGGTGCGAAATATTTTTATGCTACTTTTGTTGTTGTCGTTGTGCTTTGTGAGTGTTTTTTTGTAGCCTTTTCAAAAATTACAAATAATGCAGACAATCAAATGTGACGGCGGCATACCTGGAAATCCAATGCCAATTCTCGCTGCAGAAGTAAAAATAACTGCAAATTGTGTTGTTGTGGTGTGTGTGCGGAACGGAAGGCGTTTAATTAATGATACTTTATTATAAGCCGCATAAAATTGCCTCTTCGACGTGCAAGCAGTCACGCCAGCCTGCGTAATTATTACACGAAATTCGCCATATTTATTCTGTCAATGCGGCTTATTGCCACATGTGTGGCAAGCAATAAATTGTGCCCGCATGACGAGGCCGAAATTAGTTGCGGCAATTATTCAAGGCTTATACATATGTGTGTATGTACGCATAGATGACTCGGCTTTGTTATTTGTGGCTCAGAAATCATTATATATGGGTGGCTTTAAGGAATTTCTCCTTACACTTTGTTCGGTGTAACTAACTCTACTTTTTTTGGGATGTGTAAGATTTGCCACTTCATCATGGAAATACATACGATCCAACAACGAGTCGAAACTATTAAAAATTACTACCGAAATTCCGAGTCAATGCCCTCAACTTCAAGAGCGCTACGTCTAATTTATGGTCGTCATAATCGTCCTGTCAGATCAACAATTGAGCATCTAGTGGAAAAATTCAAGTTCTCAGGCATAGTATAAAATGTTCTCGTCCCAGTGAGACAAAGAAGTGCCCATAATGTAGAGAATATTGCTGCCGCTAGCGCATCAATTGAGGAAGATCAAAATCAGTCTCACGCACGTCATTCTCAAGCTTTGAGATCTCTGCCACGTCATTGTGGCGAATTTTGTAAAAGGATCTTGGCCTACATTCTTACAAGATCCAATTGACGCAAGAACTGAAACCGTGTGACCAACAGAATCGTCGTATGTTCGTGAATCGAGCTGAGCAACAACTTGAAAATGATCCGATTTTCATTGAAAAAACGTCTTTAGCGAAGAGGCTCATTTCTGGCTGAATGGCTTCGTCAATAAGCAAGAAGGGCGTTATTGGTCACCAATCCACACGTACTCCATGAGTCACCATTGCATTCCGAAAAAATTACGGTTTAATGCGGTTCATAGACCGGCGGCATCATCGGGTCGTCATCACTTCCGTGATGATCAAGACCGACACGTTACTATGAATGGGAATCACTACCTCTCAATGATAACCGAAGATTTTTGGCTTGAATTGGATGATATGGACTTCAACACTATGTGGTTCCAACAGAACGGCGCCACAAGCGTCTCAGATCTTCACAACTATATTTTAAGTTATGAGTTTTCGGATTGACAGAACTGAAAATAGCATTGGAGAAAAATTTTAATTCATATTTCAATGACTTACCGACAAACTTTCAACTTGCCTAAAGGGTTTGCTTCTCTTAAATAGCTATAATAAGTCACACTAACAAATTTCGCTGAGAATTCACGCAAATAAATAATTTAATGATAGCAAATTTGTTTTTGTTAGTTGTGGTATTAAGCTGTGAATGATATATGAGCATTGTGAGCGCTGCAGCTGCGCCAGCAGTTAGGAGCTTCCGCCAAGAACTTAAGCGCAAAAATCAAGAAACTCACGACGGAAAATAAAAACGCAGACAGCCAAAGCCGGCAACGCGCAGCTGCTACAAGAGCACCAACACGTAGCCACAAAAAGGATAATTTCTTAACAGCTGCTAACGAGCAGCCAAAAGGATTCGCCGCAAAGTGTTTCAGGCATTTTAACGCAATATTCGAAAGAGAGCACACACGTGCACACACACACACACAAATGAGTTCGCACCAATTTGTTTATAGATTAAAATTTAATGAGAAATTAATTAAAGACAAACAAATCAACGACGTAAATGAGTTTATTTTCATAAATTATAATTTAAATTTGGTTGGCCACACTGCAAAGCACCGGTTTTAAATTAGGCACCTCTGATGTTGAGTTTGTGAGCTTTTCCTTTATAGTTTTCCAATACATTTTGAATGCTTGTGTCGAAGAGTTTTCGAACATTTAATAGAAATTTTCATTTCTCGATCTTCGCTGTCTTCAGATGATGCAAGAAAAAAGCCTTCTTAGATAATATTATGTTTCATAACTCAGTAATAATTCGAGAAAGACATTTTTATCTACATGCATATATACATACATATTTAGTTTTTGACTATAGTGGGGACACAAACCTGGCAGCAGTTAATACATGAACCCTTTCCGTTCAAAGAGTCACCCAAATACTAATGCTAAATTTTCAAAAAATTAATTAAATTAACAAATTTCATACATGGTTGACAATTTTGATATTTTTTAATAAAAAATCAAAATTTAGAAAACCTTTCCATAATAAATAAAAAATCTCTCCAAATTAATTTTTTTTAATTCCCAAAAATCACTTCATGTAACTACGCTAAGTGTACGCCTCAATCTTTGATTCCTCGCCCCTGAATTCCGTTAACTGAATATTACATATGAAATAGCATAGACTCAGTATATTTGTGCTTACTATTTGGCAGCTTTATTTATCTGTTAGCTGTACTCAATCTCTCGAGACAAGATTTCAATGTCAGCCATATAAAATGTCACTCATACGCCCCAACAAACCAACCACACAGCATACAAATAAAGAGATTTTCATATGAATTCGCATTGACATAAAAACATGCGAGTGTATTTGCATAAAGTGCACAGTGCCACAAGAGTATTTCCATTATTTTAATTAACAAAACTACACACAGCTAATTTAAATAAACACATTGATGCGATCAACACCCAAATGATTGTGTACACAACACCAAGTTGTTTACTGTAGCAAAATACAATATGAAAGAGCAAATGCACTTGCATTTAAATTTTGTCAATATTTATTTAAATGCTTACACATGTATATTGTACTTGTATGCACTTGTGAACTCTGTTTCATTGGAAAGATAAACAAGTGTTGCTCAATTCTTGTGTAAAGGAACTTGTCGTCTTGCAGGACATTGAAAATTGTATAGCTGATTTGCATTAAATGAAGTTAAGTGGTAATAATGTAGATAAGTATGTACATTTAATGTTGTGCATTAATTAACTATGACACAAAAGATTTAAATGATTGAACTAAATTGAAAATTATGTCTACTGGAAGGTTTTCGTGTTTTCAGTTGCTGATTAAACGTTCTAAAGGTAGCTTCTCATACATAATCATTAGTAAAAAGCTCTTTAAAGTTAATTGAAGAACGTGAAATGGAACCTACTGTTACAAACAGGCAAAGCTTATCTTATACTCAAAGCATAAAACCAACTAATCAACAGCAAGACCAAATTTATGATATTAAGTGTGTGTCTTCACTAATATGTATAGTGACCCTAATTGTAGGCAACAATTTACTTTTTAGAGCTAAACAAGTTCTTGGAAGATATTTCAAATACGTGAAATGGAACTTGCTATTACAAATCTGCATAGCTTTTTTCTTATTTAGACCACAGGACTATTATTAAACCAACCAATCAACAGCGAGATCAAATTTATAATATTAGGTGTGTGTCTTCGCTAATATGTATGACTTGGCGAGCCTAATTGTAGGCAACAATTTAGTTTGTAGATCTAAACAAGCAATGCTGCTTATAATTAACATAAACTTTTAAGATTGCTGTGGTCTAAATATGTCAAACTTTTACTTGACATTTCAAGCAGAAATACGAAGTAAAAGGCCCTCAGTTTTTGAGATATCGATCCGAAATTTTACACATATTTCTTGCGCGAAAAGAAACTGCTGATTTCTTGGAACTGCCGTTATTGGACCACTATAGCGTATAGCTGTCATATGAATTGAGCCATCAAAATCAAGTCCCTGTACGAGAAACTTTTTTATTTGACAAGATAACTTCACAAAATTTGACACAGATTTTTCTTCAAAGCAAAGTTATATTCTCCAAAGATATGGTTTAGATTGAACCACTGTAGCAAATAGCTACTATACGAACCAACCCAAAAAAGTCAAGTCCTTGTATTGAAAACTTTTTTATTTTGCAAGATAACTTCATCAAATTTAGTGTAGCTTAATTTTTAAAACAACGGATTAAATCTCTGGACAAATTTTTTAGATCAAGCTACTATATTATATTGCTGCCATACAAACTGAACGACCAAAATCAAGTCTCTGTATGGAAAAATTCTTTATTTGACAAGATAACTTCAAAAATGTATGAATTCATGCATTATTGTCCAAGACAACGCCACAATATGTCACTATTATGCTTTCTATAATTGGTTTGCTGCAGTTAGACCCTATTTTATTTAATTACTTTCACATCTTACTCTGCTTTTCACCTTAATTTCACTACCCCTGCTAGTGCGACACACATGCCCACAAGCCTACATGAGTAGTGACTACTCGTAAATGTCGCAACTTTTTAACCGCATTTTAACTACACAAGTACAACAAATTTTCACACTTGTTCCACCTTTTTATGAGTCAAGCAGCGCTTCACATGGTTGGCGGCGCTTTTGTTGTAGCAAGAATGCATTTTTAATGTTACACTTAGTCAACAAAAAGCAACACAAACGCGCGAAGAGAGAGGGTTAGACAAACAAACTACACACACATACATACAAATGCAATATATTACCGTTTTACTTACTTTCGTTTTTTATTTACTTTACTTTTACAACTTTGACGTCTGTCATTGCTGTCAGGGCTAAGCGGTAAACGTCACCTGCTTTAACATATTCATTACTTAGGAATGCACTTAAAAATGCATGGAAATTGAGCGTTTTTCACTTTACAACTATTTTCACATTCTTCTTCTTTCTTTGCTTTAGCCTTTCGTAATTTTTCGCCCGAATACCCGAGCACAAGTTGCATTTCAAGCGATTTGCCCACGCCTGCCTTTGATGTTGCCGCTGCAACATTGAAAGCGTGCGCTTCACTACGCGCTGCAACACATTATGCAAATACATGTTTATGCCTCATTTTGTGTTGCCGCCACGCTGGCTGAAGGACAACGCGTAGTGTAGCTAAAAATAAAAATTTATTTGTTCACATAAATTTGCACAGAAATGGCCCTTCAATCCCGAAACGCTGGCGTTCGCCGCGCTCATTTCCGCCAAGGACAGCGCAGTAAATAAAAGTATCTTTTGCACCTCCGCGCAGTTAACCTGCTTATGTGGCAAGCAGCTTTGTATGCGTGTGTGTGTGTGTGTGTTTGTGCATACTTAAAAAGTGCTTAGAAGACCCACTCGTTTAGTGCAAACATCAAACTAAAGCCCTCAAATTGGCATGCCTGCACACTTTTTAGCGGTAGCCAAGCACCGTTAGGTGGGCGTAAGCGCCAGCAGTAAAGGTGCAGTTTTAGTATCGCTATCATTTTAAGCGTTTTGGCGTGGCTGTCAACTTTTATAAGCATTCCCCCGCTAATGGCCTTTTTATGCGAATGCAAATTCTCAAAAGCTCATGGACGCATAGCTTTCACAGCTTTTCGCCAGCAAAGTTTCGGCTAAGTGTCTGCGTGTTATAACCAAAACGTCAATTAAATGGATGATAAAGGAAATTTTATTGGTGATTTGAGGTATCTCAACCCATTTCACGAATGATTGTTGTTGTTGGAGTTTTTGTTGTGAGCACCAATTATTATATTCTTTCTATGGATATGTCATCCCCTTCATAGCGATAAATTCAGGATATCGCCTCTTGATTAGATCTTCTTTTACCTGCTGCAGGAGATAATCTATAATTTTTGCCGTTTTCAGACTTCATTTTATTCGAGTCTTATGGCCTCATTCGTCCTTCACTATATAAATACTCCACCGATTGTCTCATAAAATTACATGGATTATGTCAATCATTTAAATGAGATGATTTTAAGCGAGCTGAAAGCTCCATTTATGACCGCAATGAAAGCCAGTAAGCTACTTGTAAACTTCGAATCTGATAGCGCAGGTTTTCCAGACCATTTACCAAATTAACACAAATTTTTATTATCACCTTCAAAATAGTATCCTAAGTCCAGAAGGCCTCTCTTTCTCCTCAAAGATCCTATTCTGGCTCAAAGCAGCCTACTTTAAATCTTCATTAAATGAAAAGAAACTTTAAGATCCTCACAAATATATGCATACTTACCGTTGTGTTTTCGTCCATTCGAACGACATGATCTAGCCGCGTAGCCCCTATCTTAATTCGCTGAACTATGTCAATATCTCGTACAGCTCATCGTTCCATTGACAGCGGTATTCGTCGTTTCCAATGCGCAAATGACCATACATCTTCCGCAGAACCTTTCTCTCGAAAACTTGTAACGCCGACTCATCAGATGTTGCCATCGTCCATGCCTCTGCACCATATGTACAGTAGGGCGGGGACGATGAGTGACTTGTAGAGTTTGTACTTGTTCGTCGAAAGAGGACTTTACTTCTCAATAACCTACTTAGTTTGAAGTTTGAGGTAGAAGATAGACGAAATTATCTACGACTTCAATGTTATGACTGTCAACAGTGATGTGGGAGCCCAGTCGTCGTACTCGTGACTGTTTGTTTGAGGACAAGAGATATTTCGTCTAGCCTGCGTTCACTACCATGCCCATTTCCTTGGCTTTTTTATTCAATATGGAGAAAGCAGAAGTAAAGGCGCGGACGTTGAGGCCAATGATATCAATATCCAGTAGTTGTACACTCTTATAGAAGATGGTACTTTCTCTATTTAGTCCTACAGCTTGAAATCTTTTCACCAAGTGTAGATTGAAGAAGTCGCAAAATAGGTAATCACCTTGTCTGACGGAGTTTTTGGTATCTCAACGTCAATTTACACAGCCGTATTATTGTTGCGGGGATACCAACAGACATAGTGGCATAAAGGCAGCTTTTCGTGCCTTTCGATCTTCGTTCAATTGTAGCTAATGCCAACTATATATTTTTACCTTTACACTTAAGAAAACTGAGTATTTATCTGATTTAGTCTGCATGGGCCATGAAAATATTACAACTAAGCCCTGTCATTTTTTAATCAAGTTAACTTTATTTAATAATGAAAATATAGTATAACCCCCAAACCCTCAGAGTTCGGCCACTCATCCATAGTAGAGTAGAACTCTGACTACAAATTGTAGTCAAATGAGTTCAAATCTGGACTTGCAGATAGACAAACAGTTATAGCTATTAAACCATGAATACTGATTTGAATCGACTGTATCGTGATGTTTGCCATATTTGCTAGTACAGAATGTTAGATGACTTGTATTTGTAAAGTATTAAAAAAAATTCAAATCGAACAAACCAATCAACTACTGTAGTCAATTCTTTAACTTAACACTCTTAAAAAGTCTTGTTAAAATATGAAGTCGACTTTGCAATTACAATTTAATTTAGTCAATTTTCACGTGCTTCTTCGAAACCATTCCCTGCAACTTAACATGACACCTTTAATCAAACTCAGCTTAAATTTACATGTACTACTTAAAGAAGTAGCTTTTTAAAGGCATTTAACCTTGTCTCGTGCGCACCACACACACCTTGGCACGGGCACGACGACGTCAGGTTGCCCAACTTTGCCTGGCCACGCAATGCCATACTTTCAATATTTTCAATTTCCTTATTTCCTTCCATTCATGAGCCATTTCCTTGCTGCGAAGACTCGAAGTGAGGAGAAGGCTAGTGGGTGGGTACATATAGCTTTGAGTCATGTGGGCAGCTCGTTTCCAACTCGTTGCCTGATTGTGCAATTTGCGGAAGTAAGCGAAGGCAAAGTGTGCCAATAGCCTCGAGGGTATTCAGATGTGCAAAATTCATTTTCTTTTCATATTCGTTATTCATTAACCATAAAAAGAACGCCAGGTAAGGTGTTGAAGAAAAGGTACTGAGGGAAATTCTTCGAATTTTATGTGTATGGGAGAAGCAAGTAATGACTTCCCAGCAGCGTTTCATATGCAAAAGGTGTGAATGAAAGTTATGTAAAAAAAAATTTAGTGCTTATAGCCATGAGCGCTTAAAAATTTTCGATAAAAAAAATAAGTAATCAGTATTTCACGCGCTCCCTCTCTCCCTCTCGCTGTCTTTTTAGGAAATTTTCCACGAACATGCCACACACTTACGCATCCTCCGCGAGCATCATGATGCCGGCGCACTTGCCTCGAGTCGCGTGCCCGGCCGCCTGCGTCAGAACCTGCTGGCCAATTTCCGCAATGGCAGTCGCCATGCGCCCTA
This sequence comes from Bactrocera zonata, assembly GCA_037783105.1. Classification (NCBI taxonomy): domain Eukaryota; kingdom Metazoa; phylum Arthropoda; class Insecta; order Diptera; family Tephritidae; genus Bactrocera; species Bactrocera zonata. The sequence continues at coordinate 17,036 of JBAWJQ010002208.1, forward strand.
CTTCATCTACGGGCCGCACGGCAGCGGCAAGAGCGCGCTCATGGTCAACTTGTACCACCAGTGCCGCGATTGGTTCAACTCAACGCGCGTTTATCGCGTTATGCGCTTCGCCGCCGCCTCACCACGTTCCGCCTACAATCTCGAATTATTGCGCGTGATTTGCCAACAAATCTCCATTATTTACGACATACCCGAGGGTTATCTGCCCAAGGACGCCTCATTCGATCCGGTGTATATCAACAGTTGGTTCCAGAATCTGTTACGCCGCATCGAGGATATGAATAATGATATATTTTTCATATTCATCGATGACTTGCATTTACTGAATCCACTCGATTGTGATGTGGTCGCGGCGTTATCCTGGCTACCGACATCTTTGCCTTGGAATGTGCAACTTATTTGCTCGACAACCACGCCCATCGAACAGTTGCGTTTCACACCCATACAACGCGATCGCTTCAAGTCCGCAGAGTTTCTTTTCGATTTGTCAACGGAGGAAAATCGCACGGAATTGCATAAGCCCCTGGCACTTGCCGCCGGTTTGCCGGATATTTCATTTACAGATTTCGTGGCGCACGAATTCGACCGTTTGGAGGCGTGTTATGGCAGAAGATGTGTGGCACGCTTGGCTGGCTATATCACATGCTCGGAGTTTGGCCTATCGGAAACGGAGTTGTTGGAGCTGCTGATGCCCACTGAGGATCCGGAAATGTTTGTGGACACAGAGCGCGGCAATTTCAACTTCTCCACATTCAAGCAGATACACAATGATATGAGTAAGTATGCTTTAAACTAAAAAAAGAGTACTTTTATTAAAGCTTCATCGCCGGACTCTCATATACATTATATAAAATATCCTTCAACTAAATCTACCTTTCGCTAAATCAAACCACATTCCTGGCTGCCATTTCAGAATTCCTACTGCGCGATAAAATAATGTCTGGCAAAGTGCTGCTGCAATGGCGCCACAGCTACTGCGCCGAGCTCTCGAGAAAGCGCTATATGGACGCCCTGAGCACACGTGCCATGCACATAGCCATTGCCAATATATTCTTTCAGCAGGAGAGTGAGGAGAACGACGCCAGCACTAGTGAGAATGCCTCAGGTGAAAGTGACAAACACTCAGGTGAATTGAAAATACAGTTATTTTACTTACATTACGAATGCTGGCGAGTGATTACTTATACGCCATGGTGTGCCACAGCTTTTATTTCCCAGTTAAGCAAATTATTTATGACAAAACTGAAATGTAAATGCATTGTCTATAACAAATATGAAAATGTGAAATATTATTTGTTATTTTTTCAATTTCTTAATTTACTTTGCACACGTCCATATAGTACAAATGTATATACATATATACGAGTATTTATGTATACGCTCAATTCCCATTTTTTCCTTTTCTGCATTGCAGTTATCAGTCAAAAGGAGAAGGAGAGCATATCGGCATCCGAACGCAAATCATCATCACATCACAATGATGACACATCCACCTTTTATAACCCCATCGCCGCCGATGTCTCGTATAGCATGCGTCATGTGGAGGAGAGTTGGCATCATTTGATGCGCTCCGATGATATTGCGAAATTTAAGCAAATTGCTGTTTGTAATTTCGACTTTCTTCTGGCAGCGGTAAGTGCCAAGGCGTTTTCACATAAAAATATTGATTAGATTTCATAAAGAAATGTATTGTTCAGCATATGAATGGATTTTTTTGCATTACTAACCGAATAATACCTGATCAAATTTGACCCGGACTTTTTAATTCGATAAAAAAATATTTTCTTAGGTTGGTACGACCTTCTTTATTTACGTATGAAACTTCCTTTTGCATTACTGTTGGAATACTATCTGATTAAATTTGACCCGAACTGGTCTATCTCGATAAAAAAAATATTTTCTTCAGATTTTCTTGTTTCATTACTGTCGGAATACTATCTGACTAAATTTGACCCGGACTGGCTTATTACGACAAAAAAATATTTTCTTAGATTCGTTCGACCTTCCTTATGTTCGAATGGAATTTTCTTTTGCATTACTGTCGGTATACTATCTGATCAAATTTGACCCGGACTAATATATTTCGATAAAAAAATATTTTCTAAGATTGGTAGAACGTTCTTTATGTTCGTTTGGAGTTTAACCTCTATAAGTGAACTAGTGAGGGTTTGACAGTTGTTTTTGAAGACACGAAAAGTTTGTCTGGCGGTCTTTACTATGCTTGAAATTTGTTCGAATAGGATCACCACTATTAAATCGCTGAAAATTGTGCATAAGTGCTGTAGGAAGCTTTCTTTATCATGAATACAAGTCTTTGAGCGACTCAAAGCATTCAGATAAAGTTGTGAAGTTATCAAAAACTCAACCCATGTGAGTTATCCATTCTCTGATAATGTAACAGAACTTGAAAATAATTATGTTGGCAGCAGAGAGATTACATACATCATATCTCAATGTCTATTATAGATCGAATCAACACATTTTCTTTAAAGTTTTTGGTATGAAACGTATAAATTACCATATACACTTGTAACAAAGACCTGAATGAATTTCAAAAACGTCCAGTAGAGGTCTTAAAAGATATGCTTAAAGACATAGCTAAAAATCCTACATTCATCAAACGCATCGTTACTAGACACAAGAGGTGGGTCTATGACTATGACATCGAAACTGCCTAATAATCTAGCAAAAACTAGCTAAAACCGAAAAAACTTAACTAAAACTTAAGTTCGCTGAAGGAACGGAAGATCAGCTTAGACGAGGTTTATAAGGGTATTGGCTCAAAGTGAACATCTTTTCAAGGCATTAATAAATTTTTTCACAATTTACGTAAAAATGTTTCTCAGTCAGGGTCAATTTTGATCAGATGGTAAATGTATGGAAACAGTAAAACAAGAGCAGTGGAGTATTACGTGATGCATAACTTGGTAGCTATTTATTTTGAAATGATTGTTTATTGCCCCATTTGCGCTGTTTAGATACAACTTCTGCGGAATCGATCTTTTTGAGTTTCATTACATTTTCCGAAACCCTTTGGATATACACATCAGATTAAGGAAAAATTGAGTGAAGATTACATTCAACTTTTTTTAGATTTTCTTAGTAAAGTTCAACGAAATAAAACGCAGAATCCTAGACTAAGAGGCCTAACACAGCCTACATAGAACCCATGTGATTTATGTGGAGATAATAACGAATGCAGCTAATGATACTTAACCTTGTGGTGAAAGGACCGTTTAACAGATGATTTAATGTAGGCATGGCATTACTTATGTAATACTCAAGTAGCATGACTTCAAAGGCAGCTTATGCTGGTAATTTATTAACGAATAATTAAATTTGTTGGCATCTTTTATGGCAGCTCTTTTGGGCTCTCTCTCCGAATTAAGTGTGTCTTTAAGTAAAAAGAGCCTTCACAGTTGTAAATCAAAAGTTACAGAGTTTTGTTTTACCAATAATACGTATTTTATTTGAAGGTAATAAATAATAGTTTTTAAAGCTTGCTAAGGCATAGAATTTATTTTCAAACTTACTCCTTTGATATCAAAAAAAAGAATACAAGAAAACGCTATTTCGAAACAATATCTTGTCAAATGAGTAGTCTGTTTCCAATAAACTCTAATGTTCAAGGCTAGAAAGTATTCACTTCAGTTGGCATATAAAATTTTGATCAAATAATCGCCACTTAAAACTAAAAAATTGCTATTACCCTTTAAATATGCAACTTGGCCAATTTTCTATTTACCCCACTTACATTGCACATTTACTGCAAAGAAACGAAACCTTTATTTAATTACGTATGCAAACTTTGCATTTTTAATTAAAACTATTGCCAGCAAGTCGGACGCAAACTGCAAATAAGCAACATTTCTACATCGCGCAGCTGCGAGGCATATCAGCGCTCGTTCGCCGCGCCATATTTAATTTAGCGAAATGCAAGACCTAAGGTTGTATCTAGGGTTTCTTCTACACGCGTTTTAGCGCGCCAATTGAAATGCCTGCCAGCCGTTCGGACGCAGCTTGCAGAGTAAGCGAAGCTCGTCGCTTATACGCCGCCACCTACACGACCCACATTCATCATACGGCCTGTCGTCCCGCCGTCTACTATTGTTTTAACTTTGCTTTGCTGCTGCACAACGCCGGCTTCCTGCTTGCTGGCGTTGCTTTTGTTGCACGCTGTTTGAAGCAACTACCGTTCGTGTTGCATTTACTTAGTCTGCTGCACAGCGACGACGACGCTTGCCCTTCAGCCGCTGTTTGTGCAACCTAAATTGCAGCACGGAAATTAAGCTAACAAAAGCGTATACTCGACAAAACAGTGTCATTCGAGTTGCAATTTCTGCTATTACTTTTTAGTTTTCAGCTGCAACAATTTCGTTTTTATGTGCGCCACTGCTTTCTCACTTGCTCAACTTCGTCGATTTCTTAGAAAAACAATACGAGCATTTTGCTTTTGCTTGCAGTGGCAAAAATTTCGAGATTGCTTCGCTTGCTCAGCGGCTCAACTTGCCTGCGTTATTGTCCGTAGAACAGCTCAAGTTTGCTTAAGTGAAAGGATAATGTTTGCGTGTGTGTTTGTGTGTGTGTGTTGTTGCTGCTGCTGTAGGCGGAAAGTTGCACGAATGGCTTTGTACTGTGTAAAATGTGTCTGATTCAATCTTTTAGCGCTGTTTAAATTATATTCTTGGATTTTCACTTAGTTTGCTTAGTAATTGTTTGCTGATGTAAATTGCGATTGCTGCCCTTGTCAGCTGAACAATGTTGCCACTTAATTGTTAATTGCAGTAATTGCTATAAATTGAATTTAAACTAAAAAGGTCTCTAAATTGAATTTGAAATTGTTGTTGTGATGAAACAAATTCAGACTATTATTCAAATCCAAAATCTGGTACTAAGAGTGATATATAAGTTTCAGAGTATTTACTTATCCTAAACTTCTCCGAATAGCGATTATGATTACTTAAACCTTCTTTTGACTTTTGTGCATTTCCAAAGTTATCTTTGAAAATAAGCTATGCAAATTAGTTGACAAAAATATTAATATTTCGAGGCAAATCTAGTCAAGATTTTGAAAATGAACTCAACTGTTTTGGAAACGATACCTAGAAAGTAAATTTCGAACAACTATTCTGTAGATTTATAGAAGAGAAGGAAAATTTCGAAACCTGAAGCAAACAAATCAGTTCGAAGCACCCAGTTCACAATCTGCAATTCGATAGATCAACCGCCGAGAAACTTATAAATCTGTGATGTGTTTTGGAGAGTTTTCTCGAAGCAATCACTTGTTTTAATCCAATAGTTTTTAGGATCAGCCCAAATAGAGAACAATTTACTAAGTTACTAAATAAAAATATCCCAATCCAAAGCATGGAAAGAGAGCACAGAAGCTATTATTTTGTAAGTTTTTCCCAACAGCATCATTACCTGTTCTTCACAAACCGGTTGAAGTCTTCGCTAGCGGCAATTTCATTATCCACTTATTTCTGTCCCTTGCTTGAGTTCGTCAGCCTTGAGTTCGCTTCAGTGTCTTGGCCTACACCATCAATCCATCTATGTTTTGATCTGCCTCTGCTTCTGTAAATCCATATTAACGCCCTCAAAATGGATCTTTTTCGAACTGATACAAGTATCCTAATTTTAATCCAATTTTCTATACACTTGTTGTTTTCATAAACTCACGTCATCAGTAATAATAATAATTAGGGTCCCTAGCTACATTGTCAAACATCTCTTTTTCGACCTCCACGCGATGTCATTATACTCTCGCAACAAAGTTGCTAAAGAGAGTATTATAGTTTTGTTCACATAACGGTTGTTTGTAAGTCCTAAAACTAAATGAGTCAGATATAGGGTTAAATATACCAAAGTGATCAGGGTGACGAGTAGAGTTGAAATCCGGATGTCTGTCTGTCCGTCCGTCTGTCCGTCCGTGCAAGCTGTAACTTGAGTAAAAATTGAGATATCATGATGAAACTTGGAACACGTATTTCTTGGCTCTATAAGAAGGTTAAGTTCGAAGATGGGCAAAATCGGCCCACTGCCACGCCCACAAAATGGCGGAAACCGAAAACCTATAAAGTGTCATAACTAAGCCATAAATAAAGATATTAAAGTGAAATTTGGTACAAAGGATTGCATTAGGAAGGGGCATATTTTGAGGTAATTTTTTTTGAAAAGTGGGCGTGGCCCCGCCCCCTAAAAAGTTTTTTGTACATATCTCGGAAACTACTATAGCTATATCAACCAAACTCTACAGAAACGTTTCCTTTAGGCATTTACATATACAGTTCAAAAATGGAAGAAATCGGATAATAACCACACCCACCTCCCATACAAAGGTTATGTTGAAAATCACTAAAAGTGCGTCAACCGACTAACAAAAAACGTCAGAAACACAAAATTTTACGGAAAAAATGGCAGAAGGAAGCTGCATCCAGGCTTTTTTTAAAAAATGAAAATGGGCGTGGCGTCGCTTACTTATAGACCAAAAACCAAATCTCAGGAACTACTCGACCGATTTCAATGAAATTCGGTATATAATATTTTCTTAACACCCTGATGACACGTACGAAATATAGGTGAAATCGGTTCACCACCACGCCTTCTTCCAATGTAACGCTATTTTGAATTCCATCTGATGCCATCTCTGTATAATACATACATATAAATGAAAATACAATTCAATACTCAAAGTACACAAATTGACCTAATCTAATTAATTTTACAGCAAAATAAAAAAATATGTAAATGACGGATAATGAAATCTCGATTATCACTTTATAATGCGAGAGTATAAAATATTCGGTGACACCCGAACTTAGCCCTTCCTTACTTGTTTTTGTATAAGATTCAGGTATTTTGGTGCGAGTTTAGCATTGACACACTTCATATCCAAGACATGCACCAAAAATTATTGAGTCATTACAAAAAAGATGTTGAACTCATCTACTCTCACTCTGTGCCTAAAAAGGCTTTCAAACACTGTTTCTTTAACTTTTGCGATCTTATTGTCATTATTAGAGCTGGTAGGACGATGCCCACATGTCTAATTTTTTATGACTTCATAATCTTCACAGAATGCTTGAGCTACTCATGCACTTATGTTTATGATAGGATAGGCTCCATGAAATACTTCTATGATCCATTAGAAATCAAAAATTTAGAGCAAACTAGTTTTATAACTTATATTTCATGGTAAAAATCGCCAGACGAATCAGTTTGTATAGACCAGTCCGGTTAAAATTTGATCAGATGGCAGTGCTTTCACAGAGTAAGATAAAGGAAGAAAAAGAATAAGGAAACGTAAGGCGCTTCATAAATCATAACTTAATGGTAAATCGAAAATAATAAAAAATAATGATCAAACGAGAGCCTATACTCATGGACAAATGCTTCTGAAGTGTCTGAATAATTGCATGAGGTATTTCGAACCCAATATTACAATTCAAAATTAGTGAGTGGGATCTATTTTCCTAGATCTTAACACCACACCACAGCAAAGTTACATTTTATATGTTAAGTCTTCTAATGTCGAATATCGCTTTATTTTACTGGCATTGCAGAACATAATTACATACAAACAAGTGCTTAACATATACTCAATGTCTCCATTACAGGTTCAAACCGTCTCCATCAGCTATCTACGTTGCCTCATCGAGCATGTGCGCTGCTATCTGCTGGATCGCGATATCGAACTCATCTATTATACAATACGCAAGTCGAGCGACGTGCTCACACGTGATCCAATGCAGCTTGGCTCACAGGTAAAGTTGCTCAAAATAAAGAAATAGAATAAAATCCTGCTACACACATGTGTAATATGTGGCACACACACAACCATACGAAATGCATTATTAAAACGGTATCCTCTTTATTTCGTCACTGCTGCGACAGCTCATCTCCTGGCTGCGGCCAATCAGCGAGCATGACGAGAACGACAACTCCCTGCTGAGCATAACGGTACGCTCGGCAACCGCCTGGTGCGACGGCTACACCGTGCCACTGCTGGTGCCACTCACCGGCTGGCTGCCGGCCACTTTGCCATCGCAGATACGCGTGATGACGGTGACCGGCACCGGACAGGTGCGTGATGTCTGCGTCTCGCCCACCAAGCAACATCTCATATTGGCAACCAAATCGGGCGACGTGCAACTGTGGCACATAATGAGCAACTCGTTGGAGCACATTTTTAAAGGTGAGCGCAAGTAACGGTGTTTAATTCCAAGTAATTTCTTCTCAATACGCGAGTGCTTGCAACGGCAGCGTGGGTGTATGTGTGTATTTGCAACATTTTGCTGCACTTAATGACACGCCACTCGTGTGCAGGCACTTGTTTGCTTCGCTTTCTTCATTTATTTCACCAAATCACTATGACTATTATCATTTAATTGCCACTGGCATTGATTTTCATGCAGTTTTTTCGGTTTGTTTAGTCGTAACCGTTTTTTCTCGGCTTCATTACTTTTCATATCGCATTTTCTTCGCCGTTATAGGTCACACCGCCGCAGTCACGTGCCTGCTAGTCGCACAACAATCCGATATCCTGCTGACTGGCTCCGAGGACAACACGGTGCTCGTGTGGAACGTGACGACGCGTGTGCTGAAGACCCATATTAAGTAAGTGCATGCAAGCCACCGCTCAATCCATACAATTACGCTGAGATTTAATTGTATGACTTGCGTGTGTGTCTGGTGTTTGTAGTGCTTGTTGTTGTCACTTTTCTATTCAATTACATTTCTCTTTTTCTACTCATTACTTGCCATTACTTTATTGCTGATATTTTTTTCCGATTATTTTCTTTGTGCCACAGATCTCATGGTGGCATTGTGACGTGCGTCGCAGCTGGCGTCAATAACACGTTGGCCATTAGTGGCAGTGAGGACTCGACGATTGCAATTTCAGATATACACAGCGGTAGATTGGTAAGTGGAGCGGTTAAGTACCATAGAATATCATCTAGTGAAAAGGTTTAAAAATGTTCTTGCAAAGTTTCCAAAGCAAGCTGTTAATAAAGAGAATAGTACAGAAATGAGCACGATGCCTTAACCATTTTAAGTTACTAAGCATGTGTATTAGGGAAGGTCAAAAAAAGCAAATGTTTTTTCTGCTTCTTATTCTGAAAAATTGGTGGATAGACTTTTCTAAGAAAGGCTCTCCAAGTATATTTTTTTAAGTAGTAGGAAGCGAGATACAAATTTGTCTAACTAATAATAAAAATATATATAAAAATACATATATATTAGGCGGAGGGCCTCCACGTTACATTTAAGAGCTTAAACTTGGAGAGCCACTTTAGGAGTGTCTGTCAATCAATTTCTCAGAGTAGCAAGATAAAAAAAACATTAATTTTGTTTAAACTCGCTAATGTACATGGTATAAGATATGAACAGCATATAAGTAATTTCAACATTAATAGAATCTGTGCTTTTATATGAATATATTATATAAAAGCAAAAAAATAATAAAAATTGTGTGTTATAACATATGATCAAATTTGACCCGGACTGGAGTAACTCTGTGCGCAACTTGATTCGATAGTAATTTTTTTCTAAATTTAAATTTTTATTCGTGTGAAGTTTCATGTCCGCATTAAGATTAATCTATATTTTGCAAAAAGTATTTACGACGCCAAAAATTTGTTTTGCGATTTTTTATTTATTTATTTATTTATTTATTAAAAGAAAAATAATAATACAATTATTATCTTACAGAGTAAGAAGCACTAGCTGCCAGGGCTTACGGCTTACTGCTCTAATAAAACTATATTGTCTTAGAATATTAATATATTAGCCAGTAAAAGGTAAATATGAGATCAATATTACTGTCAGTACAATTATTAAAATAATTGATGTTAGTAAAGGAAGTTAATTGGATGGAAGATAACTTAGAATTAGAGAATTAGATTAACTTTCTTAGGCCAGTTTTGGACAAAAATTCGGCTACTTTGTGGATGTTTTCCTCAGCAAAAACCTTGAGCGTGTTTGAAACGGGTTGGTCATCGAATAGTACGTTTCTAGTTGCACTGAACTTAGTGCATTCATCGGGAAGATGTTTAACTGTAAGCGATGGATAAGTGCAGAATTCGCAGCGTGGCCTATTTGAACCGTTTAGCAGGTACGAGTGCGTGGCCATAGTATGCCCAATCCGAAGTCGAGTAAAAGCAATAATGTCGTTTGTTCGGCAAGTGGACGGAATATGCGGCTGCATGCCAGTTGTATTGGAGTTCGAGTAATGGTTTTGCACACTGTTCCAAGAATTTGTTTTCTGTTCCTTAAGGAAGTTATTGACGAGTAGGAAGATATCCTTCCTCACCATATAATTGAAAGTAAATAATGGCTCCATTGCAGCTGATTTTGCTTTCAGATCCGCTAATTCATTGCCAATAATTCCAGCGTGACCAGGAATCCACATAATTTTGACTTCTTTGCTTTTTTGTATAAGTTTGGTGCGTATTTCAGAAATTAGGGGTGCCTTGTTAGTAATATTCATGATACTAGCAATAGTTGACATACTGTCTGTGCAGATTATCGTCTTCTCATTAGATTCTGAGGCTGCTAGTATTGCTTGGTATATTGCAACCGCCTCTGCCGTGTAAACTGATCCATAATTTGGTAGATGCCCTGCTATTACTATTTCCCCATCAGCTTGGACCACAGCGAATGACGTGTGATCCTTCGACTTTGACCCATCGGTGTAGTACATTTTCCATTCGTGCCGAAAAGGAGCTCTGTATTCTTCAAAAAGGCGCTGGAATACTATTGGGCTTGTGGTTGACTTGGCGTGATTTGTTAAACCGAGAAGGAAAGATGAGTAGCTTAAGTCCCAAGGTAGTGAACTAACGGGAGGCAGAAGAGATGGTTTCGAATCTATTCCTAAAATTTTAGCGTATTCCAGCACTCTTTGCAATGTTGGCGTGCGTCTTGGAGTTTTATTAGCGGCCCATATCGATGTGATAGTGTCATACATAATACTATTTCTGCAGAGAAAGATCTTTGGGATAGCCCTCATAGTGGTGTATTCAATTCTTTCTTGTAGGGTAGGCATTCCAGCTTCGGCTAAGATGCATTGAATCGGTGATGTTGGAAAGGCACGTATACTCCTACGAACGGCTGCATGATATGTCGAAGAGATCAGTTTTATATTACTCTTTGCACAATTTCCGTATATTGGTAAGCCATAGTCAATCTTCGACAATATTATAGCCTTAGTAACATTAATTAAAGTGTTTGGATGGATAAGGCAGTGCTTAGAAGATAGATATTTAATAATATTTAACCTGACAGCTAGGCTTTTTTTAACCTAAGACAGTGCTCTTTAAAAGTTAAACGTTTGTCGAAAGTAATTCCAAGGAAACATAAGCTAGAAACATTTGATATATTAATATTATTATGAACTAAGTTTAAATCCGTACATTTGTGTTTGCGGCAAATATGAAAACATTTACACTTGTTAAGCGACAGAGTCGCTCCAGAACAATTTGACCACTTAGAGATATCGGTTAGTATTTTTAAAAATTTATTTTTAACAGTGTTTAGATTACTTATTTTAGAATAGAGTAAAACGTCATCTGCATAAATAATGTGGGAAATGTTCTTATGCCTGCTAATTATGTGGCTTAATTCATTAAAGGCGATAGCAAATAGCATTACGGAAAGGGGGGATCCTTGTGGGATTCCGTTTTGTTGGTTATGTAAACTGGAAAAAACATTATTTACTTTTACTTTGAATTTACGATTAGTGAGAAAAGACTTGATAAAATGGTATATTTTATTACCAAATTTCCATATTTCTAATTGTCGTAGAACTACATGAGCTCCGACACGATCAAAAGCCTTTTCGAAATCTAAACTAAGCGTAGAAATATGATTGCGGGAAGACAACCCATATGTGACAAAACTTTCGAAAAGAAGGAGCGCGTCGGAAGTTCCTTGCCCCTCTTTGAAAGCGAACTGATGTGGGCTAATTAAACTATGTTTGGAAGCATACCACGTAATTCGTTTTGAAACGATTTTTTCTATTAACTTACTCATGCAACATATAAGTGAAATAGGTCTATAATTTAGAACTTCTGAGGACGGGTTAGTAGACTTTGGTATGGGAACAATTGTAGCGATTTTCCAGTTTTGTGGATAAATTCCGCTCGTTAAAATTTGATTGTACAGATTGATTAATCGTAATTTAAGCGGCAGAGGCAAGTTTTTTATCATATCATATGAAATTCTATCTGCGCCAGGGGTTTTCCCTGACAGAGAAGATATTGTGCTTTCAAATTCAAGATAAGTGATCTCTGATTCTATTATTTTAGCTGGTGAGTTAAACTGATTGTAGCTGCGATTCAGAGTATCATATTTTTTATCTATAAAAGCGGAACTAAAGTTCCCGTCGCTAGAATACGTAGACCAAGTGGAGGCAAACTGTTCAGCTATCGCCTTGGGATCGAATATTGGGCCAGTTGGGCTATTAACAAAATTTATATTGACGTGGGAAGCTGAGCCAGTTAGCATTTTAATGTCCGACCAAATCTTTTTAGGATTAGAACTGGGATTTATTTCTGTGGTAAGTTTTTCGAAGCACATTCGTTTTGCTTCTTTAGTTTTTTTACGAAAAATAGCATTTGCTTTCTTGTATAAAATCAGGTTGGCTTCTGTTCTGGAACGCTTGTATTTTCTCCAGTTGTGTTGTTTTAAATTTCTTAAGCTCTCCAACTCCTTTGACCAGTATGGAACTACTTTTTTATGAGGTTTAAAAACAGTTTGCGGGATTGAAAGATGCGCTGCAGACCTTAATATTTTGGTGATATTAGCCGCCTCTTTATTGACATTTTGAGATACCGGGATTTGATCGCAGAACAGAATTGCCTTTTGCGTATATTTAGACCAGTCTGCTTTTTCTGTCAGGAACTTTGGTTTAGGAAAGGCCTTTGCAAGGGATGACGTTGCAATTTCAGTTACTATTGGGTAGTGGTCACTACCACATAAACTATCAAGAGTTCGGCTATTCACTTTTGGAGCTATATTGGTAGAGCAAATAGATAGGTCGACGTGCGTAAAAGAATTATGAGTAGAAAAATGAGTCGGGGCACCATCGTTCAATACGGTAAGATTCTCTGTAAGAATTAAGTTTTCCAGGATTAATCCTCTTTGGTTAGTTCGGGGGGAGCCCCATAATGGGGACCACGAATTCATATCTCCAACCAGGATTACGGGCTTGGGTACTGAGGAGAGAATTTGCCGAAGTTCGGCAAGCGTGAAATTTTGTTGTGGGGGAATATACAAGCAAATAATTGTAAATTTAAATTCTATGGATATCTGAATGGCTAAAGAAGCTATATTTGAATGGATTTCGAGACATTTATGTGGAATGTCTTTTCTTACTAAAACCGCAATACCTTGCTTGTTTGTTAAATTCTGAGGTAAATTTAAGAAGTAGCTAACATACCTATTTGGTACCAAAGCGTCTTTATTTACAGCAAGATGAGTTTCTTGTAAGGCGACGAAGTGTGGGGAGATTTCTTTAATGAGAATTTCAAGTTCAGTGTAGTTGTTGTAGAAGCCCTTTATGTTCCATTGAAGTATATTGAACATTGAGCAAATAGAATAAAGGAGAATGTGTTAAATTTCTTCATCTTCGAAAGTTGGCATAGTCTGATCATGGTCTGGGTGACTGTACTGTTGAGTAATTGATGGGTTGGTTTGTGAGTTGTTGATAAAAGCATTTGAAGTGTGGTGAGATTGTAGTTCGCTGATAAATGAATAAGCGGAGTTAGTTGTTTGAGGTGTGGAATTCATAGAAAAGCTGTTAGGACTGCTGTGGGAGGGAGAATTGGTAGAAGAAAATGGGAGAGATTGAGAGTTTACTGGATTTATTGTGTTACTTTTTTCTGGAGCATAATTTAGTTTCAGAGCGTAAGAAGAAGTTGATGGAGTGTTTAAGTCGTTGTTGGCGTTTGGAGTAAGAGATGTTTGAGCAGTGTTATTGCTCTTTACAGTGTCGGTGTGAGAGACTTCAGAAGAAGTATTATTGGATTCGGAAGGTATATGAATGGAATGTGCTGTAGGAAGTTTTGAGTTGTTGTATTTTGTTGATTCGTTTTGTTTTACTTTTTCTGCAAAAGAAGTGTTTGGAAGGCTGGGCACTTGTACTTTATGTAATTTTATAGCCTCACGCATCGTACATTTGTTCTCAGTTTTAATTTTTAGAATTTCTTTTGTTTGGATGTACTTTGGACAAGTATTTGAGTATGATGGGTGCTCACCAGCGCAATTAGCGCATAAGGTGCGCAAACATTGTACTGGACCGTGAGGAGGGAAATTACAGGTTTCACATGCAGGTTTGTTGTTACACCTTTTAATGGTATGCCCTAAGAGTTGACATGATTTACATCGCATTGGATTTGGAAAATATGGTCTTACACGGGCTGAGCGCCACGAAACCTCCACTTTACTAGGTAATTCATATAAATCGAAAGTAAGAAGGGTAACTCCTGTGTGAACTAAGGTATTGTCCACTTTTTTTTTGAATTTATACACTCCTACTACACCTTGCTCTTTCATGTTTTCAATGATTTCATCTTCAGGGACATTATTCAGACATGGTGCAAATATTGTACCTTTGGAAAAGTTAAGGTTGTCTTGATAGCTTACTTTTACTTCGCAAATTCCATTCAATCGCTTTGTATTTAAAAACCTTTGTGCAATTGTTGGATTTTTTACCAGCAATAACAAATTACCATCTCGTAGCTCGGAAATAGAAATTATTTCTTTGCTTATAGCTTCCAATGCTTTATGCACTGCAAAACACGAGTATTTCGATATTGGTTTTGTTGTATCACTTGCTGAAATAGTAAGAAATTTTGGATTATTCTGTTTAGTTTTAGGTAGTTCGGGAAAAATTAGAGGTTTATATACAGTTTTTTTACGTTTGGCTTGGGGACATTCCGCTAACAAAGCGAACCTATTGTCCCCCAAATTTGTTTGCGATTTTTAATATGGAAATAAGTTGAACAGCGAATTCACTTGAAATTTTGTGTTTCCAATGAAATCAGGGCTCCGAAGTCATTAAAAATATTGCAGAAGTGTTTTGATGTTTTCTACACACGTACACAAAAGGCCTGAATCTTTCGAGTAGAGGTCGAAAAAAGATGCTTAACAACGTAGCTGAAGACCCTTCATTCATAAGACGCTTCCTTAATGATAACGAGACGTGGACTTATGAATATGAAGTCGAAACTGTTCAACAATCTGGCGAATGGCGCTCCAAAAGTGAGCCGAAATCGAAAAAAGGAAAATTCCCTAAAGACACTGTGGGCTATTACATTAAGTGTTGGTATTCTTGTGTTGGCTCAAAGAGAGCTTACTTTGAAGATGACAATAAATTTTTATTGTTTTCTATGTCAGTCCAGGTCAAATTTGATCGGACAGCTATCGGATTGCTCTCGCAAATATTAAGTACGAATTTGAAATGTTTTCATTTTTCTTTTTCATAAGTAGAAAACTAAAATCTATCTGAAAAATGTATCTAAATTTATTTAAAAAGTGTGTCACAGTTGCACACTTTATTTCTTTAAAAATTACTTAAATTGTAAAGCATTCATTTTCCATTTATATTATATAATAATACCTCCTTTCATTCAATGTTGCAACATGCGGGGAGCAGAGTGTTTGTCCATCAAACATAATGGTTCACAGCACGCTGGCCTTCCGCTTGGACATCCGTCTCATGTCGTATGCATAATATGCCATGCACATATTGCTACCTACATTCATGCGGGAATACTCCCAGCAAGAATTTTGACGTGAGACAATTAATTTCTTTCAATATAAGCTGAGAGCACAACCGATATTTCGAGATAAAGAAGGCCTTCAAATACATAAAATTTGATATTTTGAGATTTTAGTGCGAATCTTGGCAGTGAAGTTGATTAGCATGAAGTTTTGAATACAAGTATTGAGCACAAAATTGAGCTACATACCACATAGTTCACATATATTTCTCTAAACGTTATCCACTATTATTTTAATAATTAAACATCAAAACTTTCTTTCACGAAAATTCTAAAAAAAAACCGAAATATAGCCAAGAAATTACCATATTTGATTTTGTATCACCTGACAGCAATAGCATTTCTTCCTTGCAAAATGCAGCATGTGCTCAAGTCACATTTACTAATATAAACGTATGTGTCTAATAAAAATTTGAATATTTATAAGTTGAGTAAAAGCGTGCCTGTCAAGCGCTTGCCAAGCTAGCACGTAATAAATTTTATTTGAACATTTATGACGCGCTACAACCAGACAGCGCTAAATATATGTCAGCTGCCTGCGCAAACTTTTAAAAGCGACTTTTGACAGATGTGACTGCATAAAAACAAAAAACTACACATTTGAATTTTATTAAATGCATTTCTCGTTATAAGCGTAGATTGCTATTTACTATAAAAACACAAAAAATTATTTATAGAAATGTGAGATGCCTGCATATAATTTTCCATTAATACTCGTATTTATTTATTCTCTTTTGTAGCTGCACAAAATCACACATCATCGCGCCGCTGTGACGAGCGTGAAGGTTAGCAATGCCTGCGATGTGTTGATCTCATCAAGTCGCGATAAAACAATTTGCTTATGGTCCTTGGACGATTATACGCTGCTGAACAGCATGCAGATGTGCAGTCCGGTGCGGCGAATTGACATCTCATGTGACTCGGTAAGTGCCCCGAAATATATCATTTCTCTCGCATTTAATTAAAATTGATATTTCGCATTCGTAATTGAAGAGAATTAAGTGCTGAAATAAGCATTCAAATGAAATGTACACACACAAACGACACGGCGTATGAGTGACCTAGATAGTTCAATACAGATAGATGGCTCAATACAATTGCGACATGGCGTATACGCAACCTAACACTGTGGTATATGCATATGAATGTATGCGTGCCTTATTCAACTTGTTTGGTTATTTATTTGCTATTGCTTTAACCTTAACCTGTTGTGGCTATAAACGTTGCTCCCTCTGGCGCGCAAACAGCGACACTTTCTCGTTTTCCCTGCGGCGTATTAGCGACTAGTTGACTTCCTATATACGCCAACACCTGTGTTTGTGATTTTTGTGAAACTTAATATTTTATGGAATTTTATGCAATTCAGCAATATTGTTTGTCACTTATTGTATGAACATTCTCATATAACCACTTTAATACCATACCAACAATGCACATAATTGGCAAAAGCATGTTTGATATTGGGTTTGATATGGCTCGATTTCTTGCATATTTGCTACTATATGACGCACTGTAAGATTGTTAAGATTTATCATAGGCATATACGGTTTTAGGTTAATTAGAAGTTTCCAAATGTTTTAGGTGAATGATGACGGTTTTGAATAAAAAGTTTATGGAACTTAATTCAGTTTGTATGGCAGCTCTATGTTATAGTGTTCCGATCTGAACAATTTATTCAGAGATTATAGCTTTGATTTAGAAAACAAGCCATGCTGAGTTTTGTGAAAATAACTCGTCAAAGAAAAAAGTTTTTCACACAAGGATTGAATTTTAATCGATCAATTTGTATGGCAGCTATATGCTACAGTGATCCAATCTAAAAAAAAAATTTCAGTTATTTTAGAGTTCTCTTGTATAATAATTCATGCCAAGTTTGGTAAGGATAACTGGTCAAATAAAAAACTTTTTCATACAAAAGTTTGATTTTGGTTGTTCACTTTGTATGACAGTTATACGCTATAGTTGTCCGATCTGAATATCATTTTCGAAGATTGTAACCTTGACTTTGGAAATAATACATGCCACATTTGATGAAGATATCTTGTCAAATAAAAGTGTTTTCCATACAACGACTTGATTTTTATCGCCCAGTTTGTATGGCAGCTATAGGCTATAGTGGTCCGATAACAGTAATATCTACAAATATGCAGTTTCTTGAGAACAGAAGCATGTGAACAAAATTTCAGAGCGATATCTCAAAAACTGAGTGACCAACTTGCGTTTATATAGAAAGACGAGCATAGCCAACGTTCCCTTCTAGATGTTACAAACTTCGCGGCAACCTTCATATGCAATATGTACCACATTCAGGGCAAAAAAGGAGCTACTTTACAACATATATATAAAAAGGCTTCAAAAACATAATGCAAATAATTTCGTCCCACTAATGGCACAATTAAAGTCACAACTCTCATTCGATGTGAAATACAGACATTGATTTGTCATTTGACACCTCAACGAGCGCACAAAGTATGTTATCTCAAAACCACTACAAAAAAAAGAAAATGCTTGAAGCACTCAACAAACCGAAATCGCTCAGACACAACAGAAAATTAGTTGAAGAATTGCATAGTTGAGTGGCTGAACGTGTAGTGCTGTCAGTGGCAGAGCGAGCAGCTCTAAGTACACTCACGTATAAACAGCAAATAGCAGCACTTCAAATGTTGCACTGTTGTTTTTTTTTTTTTTTGTGATAAATCAACATGTCTGTGCAGATAACAGGACAGGGCAGAGTGGACATTTATCAAAAGGTCAGCTAGACAACGGCACTTCCGGACCAAGCTAGTTAAGTTGCGAAAATCATGCTTTAGTTTTCACTCTTTTTCGTAGCATTTGTTGCACTATGCGGGCAACGGAGACACGTTGACCGGAAATGGATTTACCACCAATGTATGTTCGCATTGTTGTTGCACATACAACTGTGTTTTTTTTGGGGCACGTTCGCTCCTGTCTCGGCATTTCGCACAGCTTCTACTTGAGTATAAGTTTAATGGTATTTTCTGTTCCGGCAGCACATCTTTACATGTATGTGTGTGCAAATGTGTTTACGTGGCGGTATGCTCGCCTTTTGACTCTTGACATTTCCTGCATTTTCTTTTAACGACAGCCGGCATATCTGTGGTATTCTTGCGAAAACACACACACCCATACACATACATGCACGCTGCAGTGAATCTTCGTAAATTATCAGCTCAGCTGGCCGCAGCGTGGATCGCTGATATTGGTTGTTAAATAAGCGTAAAGAATTTTGACGGCAAAAATGAAAATGTCATGGCGCTGCCACCTTTATGAGTGGAAGTAATGGGCGTGAAAAGAGTGTAAAAGTCTGTTTTTATTTACTATTATTATCGCCAAATTTTTATGTCTTACTCGATGCAAGAAGATGGTTGGATTTTTGTTTTTAATATCGAAGATAAAAGTTGGGATAATTTTTAATCACCAAATTTTAAATTGCATCGCCTGTATAATTCTAATTCTCTAGAAGAAGATTTATATTGTTCCTTACTGAAGGAAATGTTGGTATTATCTCTTAAAAATTCACATTTATACATTTGAATTTAAGCTGCGCGCGCCGAAGGATTTGGAAAATTATTTTTTTTTTTAGGTTGGTAGTACTGTCAATCACATTTATGTCAAATTTCATGTCAAAATATTCATTAGTGTTTGAGATACGTGTCGTTATGTGAGCTGCTAAAAGTGAGGTTTTCGTTTTTTGCGTTGTCGAAATTTGTTGAGCAAAGAATTTGCATTAAATTTTGTTTACGGAATCAATTTTCTGCTGTGGATACGTTGAGGATAATGCAGAAAGCCTTTGGTGATGAGGCTATGTCTAAAAAAAATGTTTACAAGTGGTATAGTGAGTCCCAAGCCGGCCGTGAACGTGTCGAAGACGAATAGCGTCCAGGGCAACCATCAACCTCAACCGCCGAAACTCACGTTCAACAAATCAAAGATTTGGTGTTGAAAACCGTCGATTAACAATTAGATGCCTTGTAAATGAAGTTGGCATATCGAAAGGCTCAGCCAATACCATTTTAAAGGATGTTTTGGGCCTCAACCGCGCCAAATCTTGACTGGTACCGAAAACATTGAATTTTTTGGAAAAAACGCGTCGCGTTGAAGTGTGTGAAACGATGCTTTCCGACTACCAGGGTGTCATGAAACGCATTATAACTGGCGATGAGATTTGGATCTATGCTTACGACCCCGAAACAACCGATCAATCGAGCGAATATCGTGCCAAAAGAAAGCCGAGACCAAAAAAATCGCGCCAAAGTCGCTCAAAAATCAAGGTCATGTTGACTATTTTCTTCGATTATCGTGGTGTTGTGCATTATGAGTTCCTTCCAACCGGTCAAACAGTCAACAAGGAATATTATTTGAACGTTATGCGTCGTTTTCGTAACGCTATCCGCCTAAAAAGGCCGGAATTGTGGAAAGACATTTCTTGGTTTTTACACCACGATAATGCACCATCCCATACTGCCCTCGTAATTCGTGATCATTTCACCAAAAACTCAACCCATATCTTTCCGCAACCACCGTATTCACCTGATCTGGCGCCGTGCGACTTCTGGCTGTTCACCAAGCTCAAAAGACCGCTCCGGGGACACCGTTTTTATACGATAGAGGAGATTCAAGCCGCAGCGAAGACGGAACTGAAGGCCATCCCAGAAAGTGACTACAACCAGTGTTTCGAAGATTGGAAAATCCGTTGGCATAAGTGCATTGCATAGAGAGGGGATTACTTTGAAGGGGATGAAATTGATTTGGAAGAATAAATAAAGAATTTTCAAAATAAATACAATGTCACCTTATTTTTTTGGGCACAATCTATTACTTTTGAAAATAATTAAAGATTTTAGAATAGTTGGATTGATACGATTAAAAAATATGCAAATATTCACATTTTGAGACAACTCGAAGGTAATTTCTTATGCAACTATAACATAATCCCCGTCTCTATTACCAAAAGACTGGGTCAGTCGATTTTCACAGTCTTCTCTTGAAGTGCATTTTTCAGCGTGAAGAAATATTTAGCAATGAGCGTCAGACGATGCATAATAACCTCTCAACCAAGCTTTGTCTTTAAGTTTTAGGTTAACTTTTATATTTCGGGACTTGTCAATCATGGTTTTGCAATCTGACGACTGACTACTTGTTCGTAAAATTCGACATTTTTGATGTTACACATACTCAGAAGGTTTTGACATTTGAGCGCTATTTGTGTTGCTTACAGTAACTTGAAATGTTCATCCCATCCAAAAATGGCATTAAATCACGAACATTTTTGCCCCATCATTTTTCACAACTCTCGACATGAATCATATCAGCAACAGTGTATTAATGAACTTAATTAATTATTGACGATGAAGCCTGATCTTTGGTGTTTATCGATGGTATGGCGAATTCAATCGAGGTTGTAGATCACTTCAAGACGAATTTCATAAAGGCCGTTTAAACTATAAATACTGTGAGCAAACTGATATTGCCAAACTATCGCGTGAACTATCAAAAGCGTGCAAAAATTTAAAGATGACAAGGAAGAATATTTTAAAAAATAATAAAGCTATTTTTCGATTATTAAAATGTCTTTTTGTCTCCTAATCTCGAAATATAAAAGGCAACCCACGTAGCGCGTCACTATCGATGTGTGCGGCTAGGTGCTTTCTTGATAGAACACAATTCCTTTCCTATTAGTCAAAACTGTCCGGTGCTGGGTGGTTACTTCCTTCAGACAATTTAATTATTGGCAGTAAAGGTCCAAATAACAGTTTAAAGTTGATAACTCCCTCCAATCACACAGCAAATCCTTCCTGACTGACAATTCTGACTCCACCACCGTTTGCGTCGTCTTACAGTGCTTCGACCACAACCCTCACATGACGTTATCTGCAGTGAACCAGTAATCTCCCGCTAAAATGCCACCCAAATGTATTTATTTGTTTGCGATTCGGAAGATATTCGCAGATGGATATTCGGTTCTAGTGAATGGCTTGCGCTCATGTTACATACAAACTTTGAGCTTCTTTTTATATCAAGGTGCCATGGTTTCGAGTTTTATGCTATGCTTAGGTTGTGGACAATCGAAAAAGCTGTCGAACTTTCATTATTTTATCGATATTTTCGACAATTGGTCTTCCAAGGCGTGGCACAGCCTTGACCTCCCATTTGCCAGAACCGAATCGACCTAAATTACTTGTGATTGTCTGCTACAGTATCAGGACCATAAAAGCTGTTCACATTTTCTACTTTTCCTTTATCGAAGTAAAAATGTGAAATATGGCGTATTTTCTCTTTGCTGGTTTCATACAGTATTGAGTCAAGCAATCATAAAACTGTCTAAGAAAGTTTATTTATTATGAATTCTTATCTTTCTAATGCCACATTGTGCATATTGGAAGATTATGGGTTTTTTCCACCAGACTTTATATTTTAAATTTATTTATCGACTGAAATTATAAAAAATTAGACTTAAAGTGAACCCTTCTTTAATATTTGTTCAACGTTTTCAACTTTTTTTCAATATTTATATACGAAGTACACAGCTCCCAATAAGTACCGTCATTGACACTATAAAAGTTTTAATCTCTTCTCACCGCAGCTACAGTCGACGACCACTCTTTTACCAATAAAATTTAAAATTTCCGCGTTTTTTCTTTATCATTCAACACCATTTTTTCCTTCACTGCGTCATAGAGCTACATTAACTGTTGTTGTTTTGGGTTCTTCTTTTGCAGGTCTTTCTGTTGGCGCACTGTGAAGATAATGTCCTGTATTTGCGCACATTGGCCACTGGCAAGGAGCTGCATGCTCTCAAAGGTCACAAGTCACAGGTGAGATGTGAAAAATGAGTTAATTGTGTAAAGAAAAATAATAAAGGAAGTTAATGTAAAGAGAGGCAGAACGCGATAAAAAGAGGGGTGGAAAGGAATATTTATTTAAAGGCTGAAAGATGAAAACATTTTAATTTTCTACTCTCACTTACACTCTTAGAATGGCAATTAAATGCATAATCATTAAAGATTATCTAAAAATCTAAAAGATCAGGCTATAAACTCAAAAGGGATAAGCTAATTATAAGATCTCTAAAATCTAATATTTTTCCCAAAAAAGTGTTACCGATTTCACCTCAATTCTGTGCCATAAAAATTTGTAGAGAACTTTTCTTTCGACTGCTTAAATCTCACTTATGCTCACTCGCCCTCATAGCTCCATGCCATTGCCATCGCTAAGGACAGTCAACGCGCCGTCGTTGGTGGCGAGGACACACGCGCACTCATTTACGATATGCACTCCGGTCGCCTCATACGCTCAATGCCACCTAATCCCGGCTCGATTTCAGCTCTATATATAATGGATAACGATGATTTCCTTATCACTGTCGGCGGTAATAAGATCACTTTCTATTCATTCCGTAACGAAGAACTCTACGTACATCCGTACTCGCATAATCAGCGCCGAAAACGTTCTTTGAAGCGTGCGCAGCAATCGCAACGTTCGCCATCGACCACGCTGCCACCGATTACCTGTTTCGATATATCACGTGACTCACAATTGGCCGCCATCGCTTCGAGTCGCAGCGTACACATTTTGAAGATAAACACACCCGAGTATCAGACGACTCTGGATGGACACGCAGCCCCGGTGACATGTTTAAATTTTGCGCCGAACGGTGAGTACTTGGCAACGGGTGCGGACGATCGTACGGTGAATGTTTGGAATTTGGCGTTGGGTGAGGTAACCAACTCCTTTAAGGTGAGTTGTCGTAGTAAAGGTGTTCGTATATGTGTGTGTTGAGAAGAAATTTATATTTTTTATATAATAGGGTCACAATGCGTCGGTTTGTTGCGTGGTAGTGCTCATGGACTCACGCCGTATCATCTCGACCGATCGTGATTCCATGATGTATGTGTGGTTGGCCGAAGGCGGCAACTTATTGCAAACCATACAGGGACCGTACAAGTTTTTGGCAGCCACAAATAATATGAAGTTCGCGGTAAGTATACAAATTTGTACCTCAATCGACCGGTAATTGGCTTGGTAACGGATGAACCGAACGGTACGACACGATCTTTCATATATACATAGCTAGGAATATGTGAAGTAAGGGTAATACGAGTACATTGTCAAACAAACATTGAAGATATTTCCAATACTACTCTGGAGACGATGATAAAAACGAACGAGTGAAACGAAATTGTGTAACGGAACAAAAATGAGTCATGCTCGCAGTGGTCAGAGAGATGATATACAGAAATCTGAAACGATGTGGATAATTTTTTGAATTGTTCGATATAAAACTTCAATAATTAAAAAATAATAAAGTAGAGAGTTGCCACTCGTTTGAAATATTGTTAGTAAATAATGCATTTACATAACCAAGACCCGATTTTCATAGTTTTATGAATTAGTCGGCGTCAAAACCTTATTATTTAAAAGAAAATAGTTAGAATGTTGCCAGATGTTTTGTGATTTTTAAGTAAATACATATTACTAAAAACAAAACTGTAATGAAGAGCGGTTTGCAGATGTTTTATGAAGCTATTTATAAAATATTTCTGGAAGGCTGCCATATCTTTAAAGTTTTAATTCTGTAAAAATTATAAAATGAAAAATAGTTCAATAAAGAGCTCAAAGTATTGGGGTTTTTAAAAGCGTAAAATTTAAAATATTGTTGGAAAGAGTTGCCACCTGGTCACACTTGCAGTGGTCAAAATGATAATATACAAAAATCTGAAACGATTTCAATAATTTTTTGTTTTTCGATAACAACAATGTAAAACTAATAAAGTAGAGAGTTGCCATTCGCTTGAAATTTTTTTAATTAAAATAATGCATTTAAATAACTAAGAGCAACTACAAAAACACAATAATTTTCATAGTTTAATTGATTAATGTCAAAATCCAATTACTTACAAGTAAAAAAGTTAGAATGTTGCCATATGTTTTGAAATTTTTAATAAAAATAAATATATGTATTTACTAAAAACAACAGTAAGAGAGAGCAGTTTGCGGTTAATGAAGGTATTTAAAAAATAGTTTGCCAGGGTTGCCATCTCTTTAAAATTTTAATTCTGTAAAAATTATAAAATCAAAAGTATTTCAATAAGGACCTCAAGCTATAAAGGTTTTAGAAAGCATAAATTTTAAAATATTCTTCGAAAGTGTTGCCACGTGGTTACAAATTGTTAAAAAGATTTCAAAATTTCGTACGGTATGATCAATTGCTATTGAGGTGTTAGAAAACGTAAAATTTAAATTATTTGCTGGAAAGTGTTGCCACCTGGTTAAAAAAAAATCATATCAATTGCTATTGAGGTTTTAGAAAGTGTAAATTTTAAAATATTTTTGGGAAGTGTTGCCACGTGGTTACAAAGTGTTAAACAAATTTGATAAATTCTATATGTATTATTCATTGCTATTGATGTAATATTGGAAAGTACCACCTGGTTACAAACTGAACTATTTTGAAAAAAATTATTTTTTTCCACTTGAGGAATGAAATAAGACTTACATATTTACGGATTTATAGAGCCAATCTCGTTTATTAGTTACATAATTTATATTCAAACATCTTTACGAAAACTTTTCTACTCTCTAACAAATCTCCAAAGGTCTCCACAAATGGTGACAACACATTGAAGATCTGGTCACTGACGCGTGAGGATGAAAAGTACACCGTTTCACATTCGGACGAGATCACTTGCTTCACGATCACCGCCGACAGTTTGTATATAATAACGGGTTCGCGTGATATGTCCTTAAAGGTATGGCAAGCCACTGGAGGCAAGCTGGCACAAGTGCTCGTCGGGCATACCGATGCAGTGAACTGTGTGGCAGTGTCAGTGACCAACAAGACACAAGTCATATCCGGTTCAAAGGATACCAATCTCATCATTTGGGATCTGCACACCGGCGAGGAGCTCCACACACTGGCCGGCCATTTAGCACCGGTGCTGGGCGTCAAAGTGTCGGCAGACGGTATGTATGAGTGTTTAAAGTGAAGCGCACAGAATAAAAGGAAAACTTTTCTTCCAAATTTATGCTAGGTTCAACGGCCATTTCGGGCAGTGACGATAAGACACTCATTGTTTGGGAGACCAAACGTGGCTTGGCGCTCACTTCGCTACAAATGCATGTGCCCTTTCAACGTTTCGACATCAGTCTGGAGTGTTCCCGTATTTTAGTGCAATTGATGGAGAGTTTCAATTTACCCGTTATTTGTTTACACAACACACCGGCACAATACGTTAAATTGCCCACCTACTCGGCGCCGGCAATGGATGCGGAAGGTTTGCTGCTGTTGCCTTAAAATCACTAAATATTTTATACAATTTTTTGCAATTAATTTACACAGACTTACGCCCACAAGGTCCCAAGCGGCAAATGAAGCGTCTACTCAAGAAGGAGGTATCGCTGGACACCTACACGTGGCAAAAGAAATACGGTCATCTGACGTCATCGGTTATGATGGCACAAGTAGATGAACGCCTGAAGCGCCGCTTCTCTGTCTCCGCCAGCATGGAGGAGATTTCGAAAATAGCCGAAATGAAAACAATCACTTCACAAACTAATCTTGGTCCGGAGCAAGCCGCTTTGGCGCAATCGCAGCACTTCGATCAGCTGGAGGCATTATGGAACAAACGCTCACCACCGCGCAGGAGACACAATGCGGTAGGTCAAAAACAAACGAAACCTATTTTTCAAAAATTATGAAGTAACTGTAAATCAAAACTAAAACGATTTTTATTGTATGATTTTTGCCTAACAATATGACAATAACTATATACTAAAATATATATATATACGTATATTAATCTCTAGTTAGCCACTACACACATGTATAAGTAGTCAAATATGTTCAGCTATTGCCGGGCTTAACCTCAAAATAAATTCGATATTTGTATATGTATAGATACACGCATATACTATATACTACTATTATGTAATACTTGTACAATATGAAACTGCTTGTTAGTTTTAATATTCAGATGCGCATAGACTCTCTAGACTTATGTAGTGCTTGGCTTTATTGTGTTAGTTTGTAGTGCGATCACCTAAGATTATTCATAAGAAGATTCACAATGTAATAACTGTTTATATCATCGCTTATAGTAATAGCTACATGGCAACTCTAGTGTTCTGTTATCTATCTCACGCTCTTAATGCAGAGGGTTGTATTTGAATATGGCCAATATGGCCAATAGGCCATGCATAGACCAGTCCTTTGCGATACCAGATGCAGTTCAGTTGCTAAGTCCAAAAGGAGTAATCATTCTACACTTGGTGCGAATTTTAACAAACTCTGCGGTCTCACTATCCATACCTCAAAATAAACTCAATTGTACTATACATTCATGGCTGTTCCCGATTTCTCGAAAAGAAAATAAGTCTTTCGAGCACACTTTTTATGCATCTGAGATTAGGCTAGGTTGTAGGGGTGATCTCAATCGATGGATCTCAATTTGACAGCTGTTGATCCTTTCTGTTGCCCATAAACTACCAAATGTGTATCACCAGATCCTCATAGAATAAGGAAATGATTTGTGCTTATCCGCAAATTTTTTAAGGCGGTTAATTGATATTATTATGCTAGTCACTTCGCCAGATTCGCCGAAGTTACACAGATTTTTTCAAGAAGCGTCCGCCAAAATATTTAACCGCACCACTTGCGAACCTATTGGACAGTCTCCAGAATACTTAAAATTGCGGCGAGATTTATTTTGCTAATGGCAAGTAGTTCGGGGGACCTTTTACGATTCCCTTTGAGCTAGACAACAACCTTGTAAAACATTGTTGGCTTAACTATAGTTTCATAGTGCTTCATAGTGCTTCTGGCACTTTTTGGCTTTTGACTACTTTTGGTGAGACGCAGTTTAAAGCGACCGTTTTCTTTCTCACTCTCTCATCAATGTTTGACTGCAATGGAAAGCATTCATTAAGAAATAAGTACCAAGTACTTCACACGGTCCAGCGGTTGAGGAGTAGAACCTCCCAACGAGTTTGGGATAACATCAGGAATTTTTTGACTTTTAGTAAATAAAACTTTCGAGAGGTTAGTTACTAGGTCCATAAGGAGTAGAATTTTAACAGGCTCTGTGGCCTTACTATCGATACCTCCTATCATACCGTAGGGATTCTAGATGCTTACAGAGTAGTCTTGACAATGCGGGACAAGTGCAAAAGAGATGCTGTATAGTTTCACTGGTGCCTTACTATAGACATTTCTGATCTACCGTTTAGCACCTAACTTTTGCAGTTTTGCAACCAGGTAGCTCGTTCCATCGGCTTTGGTTTTTCTTTAGCATGGGTTTTTCCAGATCGTCGTGTAGTCAATGCATGAGCCTTCGATGTTTTAGTGGCCTAGCTCAGTAAAAGTGAAGCCGTTTTCCAAGACACATTCCAAGACACTGATGGCCGATATGCCATACGAGCTTACTGCCATGATTGCTGATCGGCTGCCTACGTAGATGTCGACTCTGGAATTGCCTGCAAGCGCATTAGAGACCAGCTCCGAAGCTTTCGCAATAGCAAAGACCTCTGCTTGAAATATTTTTCAGTGGTCCGACAACTTAAAAAGCTGCCTTATGCCTAACTCTGGACAGTATATTTCTGCACCAACTTCACCCGCCTTTTCGAACCATCCGTATAAATTTGTTTCATGTAGCTAACATACCTCTACACCAACCATCTTTTTCTACATTTACTTTGAACCTGCTTTCCCAGTTGAAAAGTGGGATCATGTAGTGGGTGTTTGCCATACCGCCATTACCCACCGAGCTATGCCCGAAGGTTCTATATGC